>JAJHUR010073672.1:13398-33459 GCA_027495735.1 Lutjanus campechanus
GGTTTCATGGTCCAAAGTTTGGGCACAGATGATCATAGGATTGCTAAAATGGCCCAACAGGTGAAGGACGTGCTGCCTCATGTCCCTCTGAATGTAATCGCAAAGGACTTAGGTAAGGACCAACCTTGCTGCACGTTTACATTTGGAGTCCGCGTCCCCACCACCCCATTGGAGTGTACTGTCAATCTCAGCTCCACCATTACCTACCATCTACTCTGCTCTTCCACTTTCTGTTCCGTTTCATCCAATTTGTAACACATCCTTCAAAAACTAGAATAGGGTTTAAATTGCCATGCACTTACAGTTGTCTCTTGGTTGTATACAGCAAAAACCAATTGTGTTGACACCACCATAACAAATCTGCTGGAGAACAAAGAGGAAACTCAAATGGAAGCGACCGGGACGTCGACATTTGGGCCTTCTAAGAGCAGCTCCTATTCCTCCGGTCCTGCTCCCACCATAAAGGTTTGATGACCCAACACGCTGATGTGTCTGAGCTCTCATTTATAATCTATTTTAATCATATATATATAAACATATGAAGTTCAGTTTAAGAGTTAATTATAACTTGCATAGAAATGATGAAATATTGGACATTTTTGATTGCTACTTTTGTGTTGTATTGTAGATATATTTTGGTTTCAAATGCAATCTGTGTAGCTTATTGTTTTTTTCTCTTCCTTAAATTGATTATCCTTTTTCTTCTCACTCACAGCCTGCTGCCAAATCCTTTGGGAAATCACCAGCTGACAGACATTTGTCTCTCCAAGAGAGAAAAGACGCGCTGTATAATTTTGCGAGAAGGTGAGTTTTTCTTTCTGTCGGCAATGTCACATAATAAAGAGAATATTAGGAGCAGAATTTTTAAATATCTTGCAGCAGAAAGGTCAACGATATTTTCCATTCGTCTTTCAACTATTGTTTCAGTCAAATATTTCTGGGCTCATTGAAAATGCTCTGTGTCTGTTCAGTTCATGTTAATAAGACACCTCAGAGAAAAGCCAAAGCTGCTTCATTATGCACAACATCTTGCAGATGTGCAGAGGTGAACAGTTTTTGCAATATTCATTTGGTTTGAGATTTACTTTGAATTAATTCCTAGGGTCACGTCTGTCGCTCAGTACTGATTCTACACAGTGTTAAAGCAGCACCAGGCGAAAGTCTTGTGTGAAAGTACACCTGTCTTCACTAATTTAGACCCTAAAGATTTATCCTGAAATCCAGACTGTCGGAAACGGCAGTGAAGGAGCAAGTCAATGAGAAAACAGTGGAATGACCAACAACAGATCTCATCAGCATAAAACAAAGGCTGGAGATATACATGCTTTTACCTACATGTTTCTGTACGCATCATGACTGCGTCACGTATCCTGCGCCCGTTTGTGCAGATCTTCAGAAATTAAAGCAGCAATATATAAAAATTTTAGTTTAACGTGTAAAATTAACTAAAATTATCAACAGAATGTGAAGAAATAACAGTTCATCAGAATCAGAATCATAGTTTCAGCTGGAACGTGTGTGTGAGTGGCGGGTTCACTACATTCCACAAGCTGTTTTAGCTTTTCTATTCTAAAAAATAAATAAAATAAACTCACAAAATATCAAGAAAGGGTATGTTCTTACACTTTTTTTTTTATATACAACTGCACTCCTTCTGAATTTATTGTAAAACGCACTTTATTCAAAATAAAATTCACCAGAACTTGGCCTGAAAAGATTTTGTGCTAGCGGTGTAAACACCAACACTCCTGTCGTGCTTCAACCTCCCAGTCCAAGCAGATTTGACTCTGCTAATAGGAAAACTGATTTGCTAACGACAGCTACAGTTAGCTACAGTTAGCTGTTAATCTGGTGATATGCTGCACCTTATTTGTCTGGACAGGTGGCCAATTCTAACGTATTGCACATTTAAAGGCAAGTATATCTCTGGCCTTAGTCAGCCAGTAGAACGGATGTCACCTGACTGACTATTGTGAGCTGTGAAGTATGAGTTTTTGATTGGGTAACTCATCACAGTGGAGGGAGATACTGCACACAAAACTTAGTGACTTAAAAGCTGCTCTAATTAGTATTTTTTTTATCCTAACACTGGGTCGAATAACAATGTGATGTGAAAGGGTTCGATCGTCGTGATGAACCATCAGAGGGTCGTCACTCCTCTATTTTATGGAGCGTTTTAGCATCTTTTACCTCATTGTTGTGGTTTTATGGTCCTTAACTTTACTGTTTGGGTTCACTCTCACAGCTCTTATCAGCATTGTTTCCCGTCTCAGCGGGCAGCTTTTTTTTTCAGTCAGTAAACCTCACTGTATGTTGCCTTCTGAGCACAAAACAAACATTTTTAGTGACTTACTGGTGAACATGACGAAGCAAAATATTTAAGTTGGAGGTGCTGGAGAGCGTGAACTAACAGGAGAGTGAATACTGGACTTGGATTAGTCTGGACAATCTGAAACACAACTCCAAATGCTAATGTTGCTCTGTAGCTGCTAGATGTGAAAGAAGAAACTGTTTGTCAGCCTGGTCGCGTTAACAACTTTCATGACAACGTTGTTTACAGTTTGTGGCGTCGGCCCCAAGTGGTCAAAACAACTACAGCTTAGAAAAATTCTCTACATGAAAAAATATGCCTCAGTGGGCCTCAGTGTAATGTCTTATTGATTTTTCACTGTATTTGTGTTAAAAAACAAAACATGGCAGGTGAAATAAAAATTTCTTGGACAAACTATTACTCTCAGACAGTGGTTCTCAACCTGGGGTCGGGGCTCCCAAGATAATCTCTGGGGGTCGCCAGATGGTTGTGGAGGGAAAAATAATAAAATAACATATTGTGGCAAGCAGCATGTTATCGGAGCCAAGAAGCAGCTCTTGGCAACATCAGCCCCTTAAAGAAAAAAAACAAACAAAAACAAAATCCAGCTGGCCTCAAGAAATGTAGCAGCTACTTCACTAATAGTTAAAACTGTAAATCGGCACAGAAATGACAGTTACCAGCAAACCATGTTCTGAACAGACACAAACACTCACAAAAAGTAATATTTGCATTTTGGAACATAAAATATCAAACATGAGAATAAAATACTCAGTCCAGCACTAAGGCATGATGGGAAATGAGGCAGTAGTTCAGACTGGGGACTCGTTTTTACATTATATTGCCTGTCCCAGTGGTATAATTTGCCTTAGAATAGATTGTGTGGAGTGTGTTTGTGAGAGTCACAGCAGTGGTCTTCATGTTCACGTTCTCAGACAGGTGGGGGTGGGGGTTGCAATCTACCTACCTGATTAATTCTGCAGGGTTGCAGCTCGAAAAAAGGTTTAGAATTTAAATGTATACTGTATACAGTAATGTAGGTGAAAACCCCTTTTAAAATGTGGCACATGAGTTTCACAACTGGGGAGTTTGACCACAAGGCGCTGTATTTATTTTAATTTGGTCCAGAAAGGCGCTGGCTGCAATCACAATGAGCCCAGAAGCCATTACTAAAGTACCACATGCTCCGTTAACCATCTGTACAAGGTGTGTGTGTGTGTGTGTGTGTGAGTGAGACAGATTATACTACCTCTTAAAAACTCTGACTGTTGTATTTATGTTTCCTCATCTAGACGCTACATCGAGAAACACGGATTGGATCAAGAGGACAGTCACTGAACACACTTTGGGTCAAGCCATCATTGAAAACTTGTCAGAGAGAAGCATATTCAACTTGCATAGCTGTCTAATTTGAATGGTGATTTTATATTCTGTCAACAGGTTCTGATGAAAAACAGATTTTGTCAATTGCAAATAACGGAGACAGGTATTCAGACCATGTATACGTTGATGGAATGGTGATTTATGCATGTGTTTAATTCTTCATTCTGGCTGATACATAATTTTGATAACAATTTGTATTACGATCCACTGACTGTGAATCATCTATTTATTTTTATAATGTCCAGAGTCGTCGATGAAAATAAAGTTCAGCTTGACCTTCAGAAACGTGTCACTGACGGTGTTTTGATTGAATGTTGACTCAAATATCCAAAGCTTGGCCGCTTTGGATCAAAAATTGAGTTTAAATGTGAACCATTTCACATCTTTATAGTTTCAAATGTCATTTCTGCATTTCCCCCCAAATGCAAGATAACCAAATCCTGCCATAAGAGGGAGCCAGAGAGTAAATCTGTGCTTGTGTCACTGAAGCTCAGTGGTCCCTTAAGAGTTCTTGAGAAAACTAGTCCGGAGTCTCTTTTGTGCTCTTCAGGACAGATTTGTGCATGGGGATATACAAAACAATAAAACTGAAAGACCACAGACTGGTGAGTAACAGTGATTCATGCACTATGAGTTTATGAATTCCATAGTAATGTGACAGCTCTCACACCCAGCTGGGCCGCCACTCAGTCTGTGGCAACTTCATTGTTTTCTGTGCTGTAAACATCATCCATGTCTCAGCAGTTTGTGTATCAGAGAAAGTGTTGAAAAGCTGTTACAGTATGTCCAATTGCTGGTCTTTTTTTCTCATATTTGGATACTCAAATGTCATCTGAGAGACAATTTGTAGTAGAACACAGAACATATAGACACATTAAACCACATTAAACCTGTTTTTAGCCTCTGTGAGGCACTTTGTGTTACCCCTGTGTATGAAAAGTGCCATATAAATAAATTTGAATTTGAATTTGAATCTGGAGACTCACGAAAAAGCACATCAGATAAACTAAATCAAGAATAGTCTGTGGCAGCCATCATAAATGTCATTACAGTCCAGGCACGCATTTAAGTGCCTGTCAATAACTACACTAACAATAGACCTTTTGTGCGGCAGCCACTTTGACATGAATACTAGGATAAATCACTGGTGGACTCACCATGGTTACGGCATCTTGTTTAATTAACTTATTGCCATGGGAACAAATTATTTTTCTTTGCTCTGTTAGTTCTGTTCTTGGGGCATCTATACCTCTGACTAGGGCTGGAAAATATATCAATATTACATCAATATCATGGTAAGAGACTAGCAATCGTCTTGGATTTTGAATATGATATTGTGTAAGTGTAAGTAAAGTCTTTTCCTGGTTTTAAAGGCTGCATTACAGTTATATAAGTTATATCATTTTCTGAACTTACCAAACTGTTCTAGCTGTTATAGAATTATTATCCCCCCACCACTCTTTAGTCTTTATATCCACATCACTACATTGAAAATTTGTCAAAAATCTTTTTGTGTTAATATTTTGTGAAAACACCAATAGTAATCCATGCAATGTTGTCTCTTGACCTAAAAATATCAAGATATTATTTATAAGCCATATATAAAGTCAGATCAATTTCAGTGTTGATGAATGCACACAGAAGGATTCACAAATATATATTCATGAAAACATTTTTAAATACACAAAATTAGTTATTGATGAATATAAATGACACAACCACATAAAAACATCACAAACATATTTCTGGTGCACACAAATATATTTTGTTTTAAACAAATTAAATAGAAATAAAAAATGAATGCATTTAATGCAGCTTTCATCAAACACTTATTTATATGTTGTTATATTTATAAACAAACTGCTGAACCTTCTTTTACATACATGTGTGGACTTCACTGTATTTGTGTGTAGGATTTTTCAGACTTCTCTGCCCTGACTCGATTCACAAACTAATTTTTTGTTGGTCTTCAGTCAGGTTGTTCTTTATCGTGTGTTTGTTCATTTGGGTGTTTCTGTTTTTACAACCTGCTGGCCCTGTGGCTCTGCAATACGTTGTTATTTTAATCGCTATTATGAGTTATATTATTATTACCAGAGTGTTTTCCGACAGTACGTAAAGGCAGCGTTCCCCTACAGCGGATGTGACGTTTTGCTCCTTCCTCACAGAACAGACGAGATTAAGCTGCTAACAGGTTAGCCATGTCAGGTGTCGAGGAAACTTCAAATGAGTCTGTGGAGGTTAAAGAAGATAAAGAGTTTGATGTAGAGGCCGAGGACCACATCGGGGATGATTATTTTATTGACCCGACTCGGTATTTATTTTACAGGTTAGTATTTGGTTTGATTTTACAAGATTATTTAGGTGGCTAGCTTGTTAGCTTCTTTAGCTGCAACTACTTCTTTTATTAACTTTAGGTTGCAGTTACACGGTAATGTTTGATAACTTGCAGATTAATGTCAGTTTCAATAGTGAGATACGTTAATATTTGCCATCACAACGTTATCACCGGTGTCAGTGGAATTAACCGCAAATGTTCATTTATTGTATTAACTGCTGTGCTAATTGACTGGTTAAGCTCATCCACGCCCATGTCACGTTTAAACATTTAAGAACTAACAAAGGCGCAGATTAACTATCATTCCACTATGAATTTACATCTTTATTGCATTAAGTGCTAGCTGCATTAGCTACCCGCGGGGAGTAATTGTAGGTTGGCAGCCAGGAAATCCACCCCCGTGTTTCTGTGTTTCAGAGACAGAAAGGAGTGGGCTGACCTGGAGCCCGTTCCTCAGGATGATGGACCAAATCCTGTAGTGAAGATCGCCTACTCTGAAAAGTGTAAGATTGTTGGGATTATTAGTAAGAGATGACTCACACTAAAGACGTCATACAAGTTAGGGCTGCACGATATGATTAAAAAAAAATCATATTGCGATTATTTAGATAGATGTTGTGATATAATTCATGATTAGTTGGAGTTCCGACAGGCAAACAGACACACAAACATTAAAATCATGATGATACGTCACTTGTTGGGATCTTTACAGAATATGTTTTCCTACATTTGGAGAACAATATTTGTAGTCCAGAGCTGTTCTGCAGCAGCTTGGTGCTGTTTTGTCACACATTTTTCCTTTGTCAACAAAATTGGAACTTCTGCTGTTTAGACATTTCACTTGGCCATGTTGTGATTTTAATAATATTTTGACAAGCAGCCACCTGCACATCCAAGAATCGTAGCTTGTGACATGGTACATTTTTGGTAACTTTAATTATACCAGAGAAGCTGTGCCAAATACGTATTCACTAGTGAGTCAGAAGTTTGTCGGTTGAATTTATGAGTGAACACGTATTTCTTCCAACAGTCTCAGATGTTTACGACTATTTCCGTGCACTCCTGAAGAATGATGAAAGAAGCGAGCGGGCTATCGCCTTGACAGCAGACGCCATTGAGCTGAATGCTGCCAATTACACAGTTTGGTGAGCATGCTGCACGTACAGAATATGGAAAACTGATGCACTATTGTGCAGTGTCTCCTTTTCATAACATGTCAGAGAACGAAAATGAGAGATGATTTTCTGTTAAAAACAACCCAAAGCCGTTTTACAGAATTTTTTTCAAAATGGTACTTTAGTGGAGAACGCTTGAACCTCCTCAGTCAAGCAGAAGACATTTTATAACTGGATTTGAAGCTGAGTTTGGATAGAGATGTGTCTTAATGAACTTAGAGCTCACAGTCTCAAAATTTGTCAACTCAATTTACAACTCCTTTTTAAATTTCTGAATGGCAGGTCCAGTACATCTGTTTATTGATTAACCGTGTCCTCTGTGAAACTGTATTGTAACAGTTCTTACAATGATTTGGTATGTGCAGGCACTACAGGCGAGTACTGCTGCAAGCTCTATCAAAGGATCTGAGGGAGGAAATGAAGTACATTACTGCCATCATCGAGGAGCAACCCAAAAACTACCAAGTCTGGTGAGTGCTGGAAAATTCAGTTCAGGCCACATCAGAGCCCAGTCAGTAGATTTATTAATCGTTATTACCAGCCCAATATTGGCCTATCACAGCTATATCACACTATATAGGTAGTGGCATATATATTGTCAGATAAGTGCCAATATAATGATGTTTTAATCAGAACATAATGAAGATTGTTTTGATTTGTTAGCCTTATATGCATCATGCTGTGTATAATTTTTTTTTTTTTTAATAATTATTAAGAATAACATCTCAATTATATTGTTGCAGTGCCCTCACATCATGTCCTGTGTTTGATAACCACATTTGAGGGATCATTGAAATGAATCTGTCATTTATATATATGTTCTGTCTAACCAATGTCAGCTGGTATATTAATATCAGAATTTCTTTAGTACATAATGTCAGTATCGGCATCAGCCCCAAAAATCCAATATTGATTTGGCCCTAGGTCAGATGTTTATGTAGCAGTAGTTTATTAAGTATTTGTTTGAAAATGCTGTCTGTGTCACTGTCTATATTTTGTTTACTTCTATCAAACATAAATTAGGAATTGAGGGTTTAAAAAATAACGTAATGGACAAAATAAAATGATTCACTTGGATATCAAAACAGTACAAAATAATTTTCTAAACTCCTCTTCCAGGCATCACAGACGTATGGTGGTAGAGTGGTTGAATGACCCCTCAGAGGAATTGGAGTTCATTGCGGACATTCTCAGCCAAGATGCGAAGAACTACCACGCCTGGCAGCACAGACAGTGGGTTATCCAGGTAGGAGTTGGAGCTCTTTGCAGAGTTTGGCTTCAGAAATGAGCACTGAGATCCAGTTTTCTGCCCACAGCGAGCCACTCTGCCAGAATGAACCCTTACTTATTCATTTGGTTGTTTGTTGATGTGCTGTTTGAGTCCCTCTATGGTCAGTATTTGTCTCATCCATTTCAGGGCCACTGCTAAAAGCACTACGTGATTTACATAAACAAGCGCGTTGCCAGCATTTGTTTTTTTTCAATCTCCAGGAGTACAAACTGTGGGACAATGAGCTGGAGTTCGTGGAGAATCTCTTGGAAGATGATGTGAGGAATAACTCTGCGTGGAACCAGAGGCATTTTGTCATTTCTCACACAACAGGCTTCTCTGACCCAGCCATAGTGGAGAGAGAGATTCAGTGAGTGCTTTTTCTAAAAATAGGGGCAGTTTGGGCACAAAGTTAATTTGCACCTTTTAATTTAGAGGAAAAGTGATAGCAGTTTTTGGAGTCAAATTTCCTACCATAAATAGCTCATTTTTTAAAGGATCTCTGGCTTTTTTGTTGTTGAAGTTTGTGTTGAGTTTATCTTTAAAGAACCACATAAATTAACAAGTACAAAAGAAAAAAACATGCACGAACAAGAACCAACACAGCGCAGACTAAACAAAACCACAGCACCATCCCTGCGGTTTTCATGACGTTAATGATTCAAACGTCCGTCAGCACAGCACCGGTCCTCCACTGACCCATTCTACAGATCAAGCCTGGATACAAAAGAAAAGTCCCTGTAGCACAGCGAAAATGAAAAACAAAAGCCTGCTCCTTCTACCTGTATATTAGATCTGAAAAGTTGCTAAATCTAACAAAAAAGTCACCAAGTTGGCAAAACTGTCTGAATCCTGGGATCTGCAGTTTATCTTTTGACTGCCTGCTCCCATCCCCAGCAAAGTTAAAACTACAAGATTTGCTTTAGTTCTCATGGAATTGCAAATCCAATGCAATCCTCTTTACTTTACATGCACAGATGTATTGTATATGTTTAAGTGTTGAGGAGACAATGCTATACAGTATTTCGGAGGGATATTTCCTTGAATGATGAGCTTAATTTCCTGTATTTACTTGCCATGAACAAGATGTATAACTAGAAAGTTTCTTTTTATAATGCAGGCATTGTTCCTGCTTTGGTATGTGCAAGTGCATGAATTTTACTGCTGCATACATTTGACTGGTTTTCCTCTCTCTGTGTAAGGTATTGTCTGAACCAGATCAGGAAGGCTCCCCACAATGAAAGTGTGTGGAACTATTTGAAAGGGTAAGCTGTAACAGATCAGATCATTGTTTTCTGCAAGAGGCACAAAAAAAGTTTGTATTTTCTCTGATACATGAACCTGTTCAACCTGTTCAGGCTTATTAAAAAAAGTTTTCTCCAAGTGAATTCATTGATATTCCAGTGTGCCATCCCCATTCAGACATTCACAATGTATGACATGCTACAGGGGAAAAACCAAGTGGAGACTATTAAAAATAGAAAAGCTCACTGACAGTATCCCCTCTTCTTTTTCCCAAGGATGCTGCAAGACAGAGGTCTGTCGTCTCAGCCGGGCCTGCTGGAGAGGGTCCTGGAGCTGAAGGAGACGCACTGTTCACCTTATCTTCTCGCTTTTCTCTTTGATTGCTATGAGGACGCTTTGGAGAACGGCAGCCAAAAAGAAAATGTGGGGGAAGAGGAACGAAAGGAAACTTTAAGAAAGGCTCTAGAAGTAAGTGCTTAAAGGAAAATTAAACTTTAGAATTTGTTGCAACTTTGTGACTCTGACTTTTCAGATTTCTGACATCTAGAATGTGTTGAATCTTTGAAGAAGAAATTTATTTGTATAGCGCTTTCTACAGATGTAAGTCACAAAGTACAGAAGAGAAATATAAAAAGTGCAAAGATTAAAACACAGTGCATAATGAAAAAGAGACAATATACAATAATAATGAACACTAAGTACATAAATTGCAGACCTTGTGTGTACATGTTACCCAAACGCCTGTCTAAACAGGTGAGTCTTTAGCTGCCTTTAAAAGAGTCCACAGAATCAGCAGACCGTGAGGGTGCAGGCAGAGCATTCCATAATTTAGGTGCTACAACCTCAAAAGCTCAGTCACCACGGGTCTTAAGGCAAGTACGTGGGACAGAGCAAATTCAGTTTATTAGACCTATGAGGGCGAGCTGATGAGTGGGAGCCTGACTGTGTAATGCTCTTTATGTGAGAGCAAGAATGTTAAATGGGATCCTAAATGAAATAGTGAGCCAGTGAAGAGATCAGCGTATGGGGGATAATGTGACACTGTCTGTTTGACCTGGTGAGAAGTCCTGCAGCAGCAATCTGGGCTGCCCGCAGACGACCAGACATGCTAAGTGAGGAGAACAGTGTGTGACAGTTGTCACAGTGTTAGATGAGATGAAGACATGTATAAGCATTTCTAGTTCAGCCATTAAAATTACATTTCTCAGTTTACCAGTTCTCTTAAGTGGAAAAAACAAGAACTAAGAGGCCCTATATTTTTTTAAGTTCATGGGGGCTACCCTTTTCTGGAGCAACAACCAGAATCTTCATCTTTTCAGCATTCAGCTGCAAGTAATTTTCTGCTGTCCTGTCCCTAATGGGGACGGGAGCCCAGATGACCTGAACGCCTCACTGGATTTAAATGCAAAGTGGAGCTGAATGTCATCTGCAAATAATTAATGTGCAATATCAATTCTGTTTATGATCAGCCCCAAGGGCAGCAAATATTTGGAAAAAAAACAGGAGCCCCAGAACCAAGTCCTGTGGGACACCACAAGACAGGGGAGTGGAGTAAGACACGAAGTCTCCCATAGTACCGGTGAAACTTTTATTAGTGAGATAAGATGAAAACCAGTCTGCTGCAGGATATGATGGTCTGCAGTGTCAAACATGGGACTGAGGACTAGAAGTACTGCTGCAGGACACTCACCTGCATCAGAGGACATTAAGATACTGTTAAAGATCCTCAAAAGTGCAGTTTCAGTCAAGTGCTGTTTATGAAACCCTGACTGAAACTTATTACAGGTTTAACAATACATCGGGCTTTAATGTGTAAGATGCGAGATTAAGACGTCCTGTATCGGTAAAGAGCCGAACGTGAACTGTTTTCTCTCTCCCCCTGCCTCTGCCTGCACCACTCTGACTGGACGCCTGCTGCCTCGCTCGCACAAAACAAGCTCTCCCCCCTCCCTCTCCTGTCTCTCCTCATCATTTCCTCAAAGAGACAGTGAAAGAACTGACGCTGCACCGCGTCGCACGACCAAACTTTCATAACACACAAGTGCGGAATAAGTCTGGGTTTTATAAGAAAGATGAGAAACTGCTGCAGATCATTTGAGCACAGAGTCACAAGTCTCCCGACCCACAGAGACGTCATGTAACTGGGAGAGCAGGTAGCATCACTGTTCCTTTATACCCGACTTCCTCTACATGGACAAATTCAATCAAAACCATATCTTTGTGAGAAACCTCTAACTGCAAAAAATAAAAAGCATTTTAAACAGTTTTGAAGTCTTGTTCACAGATTCTCGTTTAGGCTACAGTCTCATTTACAAATGAGATTGCTAATAAGATGTCAACACCACTGTAATGTCCCCTTCTCTCTGTCTCTCCTGTTACTGGGTTTAGTAAAACTATCAGGATTTCTTCTTGCAACTAATAGTACCCTACAAATATGGCACTTAAAGAATCAGAACTCTATCGTACCGTATCGTTCGCCAGTTAGAGAATTTCTAAGTCACATCGTATCGCTGAACATCTATCAAGATGAGTATCGAATCAGTCTCAGTCGGTGAGATTTATCATAATTAATTTGCCTCTCCAGTGCAGCAGAGATGTGCTGCTTGCAGGTGAATCTGGGAGAGATCAGAATTATTTCGTTTTAGACCCTGACCCTTCTTGTGTTTGTTCTCCCCCCGCTTGAAGATTTGCAATCTCCTGGCACAAGAGAAGGACACCATCCGTATGGAGTACTGGATGTTTTTGGGACGTTCTTTAAAGACCAAATCTGGAATCAGCGACCCCTCTCATGACGAGCGTCATGAACCATCAGTCCCCACGCCTGGGCAGCAGGAGATGAGCTAGACCACCGGAATACTCAAACCAAGTCCACTCCCATCCTGCTTCATCAATACTGTCGACAGAACCAGCCCATGAAGTTTGAAGTTTATTACTGTAAAATTGTTCTAATGTGTGTGGCTGTTTTCTTAAAGTAACCACTAACATGAGATCTCCTAAGGGAAGGAGGTGAAATTAAACAGATACACAGCAGAGAATACATGAAAAATTCCCTCTTACTTAAGTGGAATAGAAAAGCAACATCATTGTTAATTATTTGTCACCTTTTTGACACCCCAAAAGAACAAAATAACAACGCAATTAGGCTGCATCATACATCTGGAAAAGGAACAGTTTATCATCACCTTTAAATTTATTAACGTGGCTGTTCTCTCTCTCTCTCTCTCTCTGTTTGAATCTGAATACTTCAGTCTTTTTGCCTTCTGAACCTATAAATCTGTGTTTGACAGCAGTCCCCATGTGAGTGTGTTTGTATGCACACAATTCAATTTAATGTCTTTGAGTGATGGCAGGTACACATCTTACATTAATTTCTTTTGTAGAGAAAATGATCTGTACTACCTGGAGCATACTGACAAGTTTCTTATTAATTTGTGTTGCTTTTTAAATATAATTTGAAAGTTTTTTTGATAACCTCAAACCACAGAGGAAGGAAGATTTTAAATGGAGCATTGTGTGCATGTAAACCCACCCTTCATGCAAATCCTGGATCATTTACTGAAAATATAACACAAACATGTGAGTAGTTACCAAGTAATAAGTGAGGAGCGACCTAGAGAATCATTCCTGAAGAACTCTGGAGGATTATATTGTAGATAATAAGTTATGAGAGAACAAACTTTATTATTAAGTAGGGTAAGTAATGGTCATCATGAGGTAATGAGGGACCACTTAGTAACTACTCAATATTATGTATTATTTTACTTGTGGGGGCACAAAAAGAGTAATTAAGTAATTAGTAATAAATGAGTCATTACTAGTTTTTGCTGCTGAGTGGCTGATTCACAGTTAATCAGGAACAACTTATGAAGAACGTAGTTATTTTGATTCACAGATATTCATGAACTTGTAGATAAATTGAGGAGTGAGAACAGATTGGGAGATGACATATTAAAACATGAAAAATGAGAGGTTGAGAATAAATCAAATATTCTTTTGTATTGCCTATATTATGACGACTTCTATTAAGAAATGTTCTGGTGCACTGACGACTGAATGGAAAGGTTGTTTATATTTTGACTACCTTTGTTTCTAAAGGATGGTTTGTTTGTTTAGTATTATTTCTAATTTATGCTGCTACTCTGTTTCCTGGTCTCTTTTTCTAAATAACGGTGTCTTTTAAGTCTGTTTGGGCTGGATGCATTATTTGTGCATGACACAATAATAATAAAAAATTAAAAAAAAATCAGAAAATTAATGAATCATTGGTTCATAAGAATCTGTAAATGAAATAACAACTACTTTTCGTCATGATTTGTTCCTGATTAGCTGTGAATCAGCCACTGAGTGGCACAAACTACTAATGACTCATTCATTTCTAATTACGTAATCATTAGTTACACTTTTTGTGCCCCCTCAAGTTAAGTGATACATCATACTGTGTAGTTACTCAGCGGCCCCTCATTACCTCGTGATTGCCATAACTTTTCAATTTTCACTAATCATGAAAGGAAGTCTGGTAACTCATTATTATATACATCATATTATGCTACTATATTGTCTTACTTAAAGGTTGTTCATTAACAGTGTATTAATTATTAGATGTTCCTCACTCGTTCCGTAGTAACTACTCGCATTTTTGTGCACCGCATTGTAAAGTGTTAGCGGTGGTGGCGGTCAGATAATTCATGTAATCGTGTTGTAATGGAGGGAAATAGCATCGTGGAACATGAAAATAAACCAGTTTGTAGTAACTCAGAGTGGTTTGAACAAGTATTTATCAGCGATAATAAAGCAGGTGAAATGCAGTGGTATTCTGCTGCATTCTGATCAATGTCTCCCACAACATCACAGCTTTCCCTTTCTGTCCAAATCCATATCAGCTGCTCTAAATGAGCCACTTTCTTGCTATTGGGCAGAGTTTGTTCTGTTTGGTCCTCTGAGCTGTGCTGCCAGGAGAAAAACCAGCGAGCCACTGTGCACACAGCACATGTATTGACACTCGCAGCCTCATGTCCTGGACTCCCTCGGAGCTAGGAAATGGATTTACTCCACTAGATGCAGCTGTTTCTACTTCGGCTGACACTACAACACAATCCATCTCTCCAGTTTCTAACCAAGCGGTTGGTTCGCCAGCAGTGTGTAATTACAGCTTCTCTAAATACTTGATATTAGAGTACGATGGCTTGCTTTTCTCTGCTTTTCCTCCTCACTGTGGAGGACACTGTGATCGGCAAGTCCACGTCATCCGCAGCTATGACATAACTGAGCACGAGGGCCGGGTGACACTGTGGTATTACAGGGTATAAAGACAAATGGTGTGAATAATTTAGTCTAATATAAAAGCCAATGCCAAGATTTTCCCCACCTTGTCCTTCAACTAAATTTAGCTGTTTTGTCGATGTGGCTTGGAGTCGATCTGTATGAGTGTGAAGTAGCTGCTTTTGATTAAGAGCCGAAGTAACAAAACAGGCCACACGACTCACCATCCAGGCTGCCAAGTGAATAGAATATGAATATTGGCCGCACTGTTTCAACTTATTAAACAAAGCAGATCAGGTACCTGCTGCATCACTTCAAGCATTGTTTGGAGGACGGTGTTCCCTCGTGGTTGAACCCAGAACAAAACAAAACACTAAGGGTCCCAGACAGTGTGTAATTAAAATACTAATTAAACCCAGCATAAGTCCAAACAAACCACCCAGGTTCCTTTCACAGTCTGCAGGCTATGGAAGTTATTAAATACAGGTTAAGAAGACAGACTGCAGCCAAGTATCTGTCTTCTGTTCTGGTGTCCATATGCGACTTTGACAACGGCAGTTATCATTAAGACTCGTGATGCCACTGGCTACTTTTTAGGATGCATGCACAGACACAGTGGATTAACAGGAGAGCAGTGTATCGGTGTAGAGTCCTGGATGAGATCCAGCTTGGTTCTGAGACATCTGTTTCTTATAAATGCTGGAGAAGGCAGCTAATCCTGTGTGGGATTCTGCAGCCTCTCCGTTTATCATAGAGTCAGCCACATGTTTTTGTTTTTGTTTTTTTTTAACACCGAAACACTGGAGCATTGATACCAGAACCACACTGCACATGTAAGATTTTTGAGGGGGCACTTATTTGCATAATACTGTATTTTAGCAATACAATTCAATACAGAAAACAGACATCTCAGATAAGAGGAGCCTGCAAATTTAGAGAAAGCGGAGAAGAACTAGCTCGTGACTACATGAGACTTTTTTTTTTATCACCTGTCAAACTCTTTAACACCGACACTTGTGGAAGATGAGAGAATTCAATGGCCCCATCATCTTCTCAGGCAGCTTTAATATCTAAAATATAATGTCCTTTGTAAGCGGGGGTATAAATATAGACCTTGCAGCTGCATGGGGACCCATGGGGTCCACGCATCCATGTGCTGGGTGGAACACGGGCTTTGAGAACAATGCCACCGCAGAAATACACCCGTGTTCAAAGAAGAACTCACATCAAGTTAATAATGGTGCCATTCGCTGTACATTAATCAGCCATAACATTAAAACCACTGACAGGTAAAGTGAATGACATTCATTTAATTACAGTGGCACCTGTCATGGGGTGGAATATATTATGCAGCAGGTGAAAAGTCCGTCCTTCAAGTTGATGTGTTGGAAACAGGAAAAATGGGGAAGCGTAAGCATCTGGGCGACTTGACAAGGGCCAGATTGTGACGGTGAGATGACTGGGTCAGAGCATCTCTAAAACAGGAGATCTTGTGGTGGTGTTAACCAGGATGAAGTGGTTAGTACCCACTAAAAGTGGTCCAGCGAAGGACGACCAGTGAACCGTTGACAGGGTTATGGATGCCCAAGGCTCACTGATGCGCACAGGGAGCAAAGGTCAGCCCCTCTGGTCTGATCCCACAGAAGAGAAAATGTCGCACAAATTGCTGAAAAAGTTTCCTGTAAAAACAGACAGCAACAGAGAGGGACTTACAGGAGACGCTGACGTTTACAGTAGCCAATTGCTCTGTATGTTATGAACCCCACAAAGCAGCTGAAGGGGTCCACTGATAGGAAGGAGAGCGATCATTGCTGACTGTTCCCGTCATAAAGCATTTAACTGGACACAAATCGTACGCCCCTGAGTGCAGGAGGACTAATCAACAGTTTTTAATTGTTTTCCAAGAAAAGACAAACTCTGAAATACCATAAAAAATACGGTGCAGCACCCTGACTCCGTTTGACCTGAATGGAACAGAACCTTAATTAGTATCAGTGGAACCTGTGTTTACGCTTCTCTTTCATGTTAAAATATTATTCAGGATTCAAAAGGGCTTCTCCTCTCAGCCTCTTTATAACCAAATAAAAGGCTCTACCAGGAAAAATAAAAACACAATAATGTCCCATTCAATTAAATTAAAGGTACATTAAAGTGAATTCTGAATTTTTGAGGAAAACCGATTAGCTTTTTTAGCACTTCGGCCCTTGTTTATCTGAACACAGCACACTGAAATACAGGACTAAACAGCAAACCTGGCATGTGAGCTTAAAATGTACGGCTGATAGTGTTCTCCATTGTTCCTAATATCAACAAAAGCCCTGAAAAGATTAAAACCAACAATGAAATAATCCGACAACAAGTACTGCCTGTGTATCCAAAGCCTCTATTGTTGTCCAAAATCTATTAAAAACACATCAGTGAGTCACACTGTTACACTGGCTGACATGTCATTACACCTCTTCCTTCCTACTAATGAACCTGATCATCATCATTACCATCCTCATCCTCATCATCATCACCATCACCGTCACCGTCATCCCAGCACTGCTCTACAATCTTGTCATAAAAACTACATGGTTATCCATTAAACAAACGCCACTATTAATCTTCTTTGAGGCGTAGCAGAACAATCACAATCGTGGTGCTGAGTGTGGAGGAGACGAACAAATGTATTAATCACATTTCTGCATCTGCTGTCTGCAGGCCAGCCAGTCAATGCCTGAAGGATGATTTATAATTGACTGTAAAAAAAATTAACCGAGCGGGATGTTTGATGAACAGACACCGCTCGCTCCAACACTAACTGTTGTTAGTCTTTATGATCTAAACTTATTCCCTGGATTTAGTTAATGTGGCTTTTTTTTGTGCCCTTTACTCTGTGAAAAATATAATTTCCAAAAGTTCTTTGATTAAAAGTCACACCATGGAAACCAATTAAAAAAAAAATTTATAGTTGGGCGATGAAGTCTGTTTTACATCAAGTTGTTCAAATTAAAATGACCAGGGAGAGAGCGTAAACGTTGAATTGACTTCAGATTTAGATTATGAGAGGAAATTTATTAATTTACTTTGAATTTCTTTTAGACTGAACGCTGATGGCAGTGCTGGTGACAACGTTAATAATTAGATAATTACAGTGATGTGATGTGTTTTTTGTGCAAATCTCACTGTTGTATTTCTTCTCTTTTTATTCCAAAAAGCTGCAAATCTTCAGTAATTCCGACAGACTTCTTGCTCATGTAGAAACCATCTACTGACAGTCCCACAATGTTTTCAGCATTTTAAAAAAGGCTGTTGTACAAGAAAAAAACTCCAGGTATATTAGGCCATTAAATGAAGAAGAAGTTTACAAAAACTTTATAAGACAACTATGTTATTTCAGATGTAATGCTGAAATGATCCCAATATTTCATTTAAAGCCAGTTGAGAGCAGCAGAGCAAACTCAAAACATCAAATAAAGTTGATATGACTAAAATGTCACACAGAGAAACAATAGCTTTAATTTTTTGTTCTGTTTCAGGCCAAACTGACGAATTTAACACCAATTCACTCTCCTTTTAGCTCTGTTTTGTTCTCCACCAGTGCTTTAGAAAAACATGTCTGGCACAGTGTTCACCAGCTGACATTAATTGCTGACGTGTTCTGACGGAGTAACCTGTTGTGGCTGTAAAACCCAAACTTTCAGCTAAAAGAGGCTAAAAAGCTCTGTAGAGCCAAGAGGACTTAAACCACCTAAAAAAAAAAGACACATGTAAAAGTGTACGCTATATTAAGAATACTTCCTCTGGTTTACCTTGTGGTCAGAGAGCTTTTTTTTTTTTTGGATTAGAAACTGATTAGAAACTGGTCTCCTTTGGCAAAAAAACCATAATTGTGCCTTGCATAAAAAAATAAGGTGCTGGTTTACTGCTGCTTTAATCTGTCAGTATGTTTGTGTTATTATGCAACTTTGGTGAATCTGAACAAACATTTTAAAGCACAGAAGTCACACAATAACACAAAAAAACTAAGAGATTGAAGAAGCAGTAGACCAGCAACTCCCTTGTTCTGTGAGGTAAAACTGCAGTTTGCCTATGGAGTCTGGAGAGTGATGGAGAGAGCGATATTCGGCTTATATAACAGTGGTTTGCTGTTGGAAAAGGCTGTCTGACGGCAAGGTAAAGGCCTTAAATTTTATTTATATTTTTAGGTGGCTAAAATATGTTTAACCCTGACCCTGTCCACAGCAGTACATTGCTTAGCTTCCTACAGCAGTGCTCCTGCTGTTTCTCCAAACTGGGGACATGTTAACCGTTATCTACTGTCAGTAATACACTGACTATGGATAAATACTTAAATCTATCCCCTTAAATGATGATTTCAGTGTGTTCGTCACAACAAGCAACACCTTTCACGTGGAAAAAATATCCACACAATTAGTTCTTAATATAAAAACATTGATTAGCGCAGCTTTAAATATCACTTTGGCCCCTTTACCGCCTCGCTTCTTTGTTCATTTCACCACATTCCTGCCCATTCGACAGGCGGTGTCCCTCGTCTTATCCCAGCCAGACAGGTCTTCCGCCTCTCTATTGATTCTATACTGTAAAGTTCTGAGTCAATTCCTCAAACATTGTTTAAATCCCTCCAAGTTCCAGCCAACAGCAGCAGAGACTACTTTAGATTCATTAATATTTATGGGCGAACACAGGATTTTACAGGCTGACCTGTCACCGCTGTTGTAACTGCAGCCGTAAAACTGCATCCCAGACGCCGGAGCAGTCCCTTCACGGCTGACTCCGGGCACAGCTGAGGCAATGGGCCCTAACTACACACACACACACACACACTGTGACTTGTAGTGATTTAAGTTAAAAAGCTGCTCTTGAAGGGGAAAAGGTGGTTTCAACACAATGTGAGGAATCGTTCTTTGCCACTGAATGGGCCAGATTCATGTCTGGTTGATCATATTTTCTTCACACTGCTGGATAAAAGCAACACAATGATTTGAAGTGTGTCCTCCACAGTGAAATTAAATCATTTTTTAGCTACTTCTCCAGTGGTCTTCAGCCTTCCACGTCTTGCAGCCTTGTGTGTGTG
>JAJHUR010073672.1:33479-51131 GCA_027495735.1 Lutjanus campechanus
GCAACTTTGGTGAATCTGAACAAACATTTTAAAGCACAGAAGTCACACAATAACACAAAAAAACTAAGAGATTGAAGAAGCAGTAGACCAGCAACTCCCTTGTTCTGTGAGGTAAAACTGCAGTTTGCCTATGGAGTCTGGAGAGTGATGGAGAGAGCGATATTCGGCTTATATAACAGTGGTTTGCTGTTGGAAAAGGCTGTCTGACGGCAAGGTAAAGGCCTTAAATTTTATTTATATTTTTAGGTGGCTAAAATATGTTTAACCCTGACCCTGTCCACAGCAGTACATTGCTTAGCTTCCTACAGCAGTGCTCCTGCTGTTTCTCCAAACTGGGGACATGTTAACCGTTATCTACTGTCAGTAATACACTGACTATGGATAAATACTTAAATCTATCCCCTTAAATGATGATTTCAGTGTGTTCGTCACAACAAGCAACACCTTTCACGTGGAAAAAATATCCACACAATTAGTTCTTAATATAAAAACATTGATTAGCGCAGCTTTAAATATCACTTTGGCCCCTTTACCGCCTCGCTTCTTTGTTCATTTCACCACATTCCTGCCCATTCGACAGGCGGTGTCCCTCGTCTTATCCCAGCCAGACAGGTGTTCCGCCTCTCTATTGATTCTATACTGTAAAGTTCTGAGTCAATTCCTCAAACATTGTTTAAATCCCTCCAAGTTCCAGCCAACAGCAGCGGAGACTACTTTAGATTCATTAATATTTATGGGCGAACACAGGATTTTACAGGCTGACCTGTCACCGCTGTTGTAACTGCAGCCGTAAAACTGCATCCCAGACGCCGGAGCAGTCCCTTCACGGCTGACTCCGGGCACAGCTGAGGCAATGGGCCCTAACTACACACACACACACACACACACACACACACACACACACACTGTGACTTATAGTGATTTAAATTAAAAAGCTGTTCTTGAAGGGGAAAAGGTGGTTTCAACACAATGTGAGGAATCGTTCTTTGCCACTGAATGGGCCAGATTCATGTCTGGTTGATCATATTTTCTTCACACTGCTGGATAAAAGCAACACAATGATTTGAAGTGTGTCCTCCACAGTGAAATTAAATCATTTTTTAGCTACTTCTCCAGTGGTCTTCAGCCTTCCACGTCTTGCAGCCTTGTGTGTGTGTGGGGTGATCTTACCTATTAGGACGGGAATTACTTTCCTCTTCAGTGGCAGCATCTTCCAGGTTTGTGACCATGACAGGGAAATTGTCTGTGTTATGGAGGTGAGCAGGGCTCTCCTTGGTGCCCTGATCAAAGACATATGCTGTTAACAACTTCTGCTTCATCAAATTTGTCGCACAATTGAATTCAGTAGTTGCCCCCAAGATTAAAATGCATGCTGCGTACCCTTGACTGCTCCCACTGTGAGCTAACTAAAGCCTTTTTCTGATCTGGCCTGGTCCAAGTTTATTTGTATAGCTCTTAATCACAGTTACAGTCTCAAAAGACTTCACAACGCCCACATTATGGAACAACAAATGTGAAAATTGGTTTGAATCTGCTGATCAGCAAAGCGAGGACATTATACAATACTGTAACAGAAGGGTGGACTCAGACCTGTGGTTTTTTCCTGCTGAAGCTTCGTCCGTCAGGGTCAAAAGATGTGAGGTGATGGGTCCAGTCAGTGTTGATGGTGTTAACATCCACGGCGCTGCCATTGGACCGACCCGCACTGGCAGAGACACCCACTGCCAGCAAGCAGGACTGCCAATCAATCAATCAGCCAATCAGCAGATCATCAACAGCATTCACAGCAGCTTCTCTTATCTGCAAACCTATGCAAAGTGGTAATGACCTAATTACACTCACACACAGTTACTGGCAGCTGCACTGGTACAGTCAATGAGGTGGCTCATTGTGATGAATGGATGGGCGAGGGCCTTCTCTGGTGTAATTCTCTCACCTGCACCCATCAAACGTTTGGTTCATTAAGTCAAAAACTTGCGCTTGTCCTCTCAAAGTTTCCACATTTGGGCTAAATGAATTGGAAACAAATCAAATCCAGAAAACTGCAACACTTTGCCAGCAGGTCACACCGTGGCATCGTATTATGTATCGTTGAACTTTTCTCAGATGGCTGCCTCTGGAGTTTGGAAACTAATTTTGCCATTTTTCTAATGTTTTTCAGCGAGCTGGTTTTATGACACGACTGAGCAATGGTTGCAGCGTGGCTCATGAGTGGTGATGTCAGTCTTTAGGTTGGTCCACCACTTTGATCCAGACTGAAATATCTCGACAATTTAGATTTTGTACAGACATTCACGGTCCGAAGAGGATGATTTTGAATGACTTTGGGTGACACCAAGACAGAAGCTATCAATTTTTTAACTTATCCAGTACTTTCTTACGTTTAAGTCAAGCCACTTTTCAATCATATCAGAAGTTATCCGAGGGCACTTTTCATATAGAGTAGCCCTTTCTTAGTCCCGCCCCTTTTTGTTCTGTGCTCCAATAACAGTTGATCAAACTTGGGACCCTGGTAAACGTTCTTCTTTTCCTGTAAAGAGAAATACAGGGTCATGTTTTAAGTTAACCAATGCTAATGATTTATGTTGATTAGCTATAGTTATCTAGGGTTTTGCTAACATTAGCTAAAATAAGATGTCGTTTTTACAGGTCCCCCAGCAACGTCTTTTAACCATCTTCAAAATTTAGTTTCCTTGTCAGCATAGATGAGCCTAGCACATAGCATATCTAAGTACAGGAAACAGGAAAGGAGAATGTTGACCGAGGTACCAAGCTTGCTCAACTGTCATTGGAACACAGAGCAAAAAGGGGCGGGACTTAGGAGGGGTAATTTCCCACCAAGATCAAACTAGGCAACAGTCAGTATCAGAATCAGAATCTCTTTATTGTCATTGCACCAGTGCAACGAAATTGAAGTAGCAGCTCTCACAGATTCAAGAAGTATAAAAAGTATAAGTTAAAACAAGATAATAAAAAACAACAACAACTGTAACTATAGATGATAAATATAATAAAATAAAATAACATAACACTGTACTGAAAATATAAATATATGCTACACAGGAATATTGCACAGGCCTCAGAATATTGCACCGAGAGGGTGTATATTGTGAATGTTCAAGTGTTATGGAATTGTGTGGAGTTAAGTGGGATGACATCTCTGAGGTAGAAGCTGTTTTTCAGTCTGTTTGTTTTTGCTTTGATGGTCCTGAAACACCTCCCTGAGGGCAACAGTTCAAAGAGGTGGTGACCAGGGTGGGATGGATCTCTGAGGATGCTGTGGGCTCTCCTGAGGCAGCCTATGTTGTAGATGTCCTCAAGAGATGGAAGAGGGCAGCCGATGATCTTAGCGAGGAAAAATGTCCTTTTATGGGAGAGAAATTTTAAGCTGAGGTTTATGACCAGATAACTGCAAAACTAATACCTTTCCCAACAGCCACAGCTGTCCTGCACTCACTGAAAATTAGCAAACAGATGCTAACAAGCAAACCTACCTAGCATCGGATGTAGCACTTATGTGCGTGTGTGCTTTTGTATTTTCTGTCTTAAATTGAGTTGAACTAAAATGGCGGCCGATGGTGAATGTTATACCTGCTAAACATCAGCATGTTAGCATACAGATGTTAGCATTTAGCTGCTCCTAAGTACAGTTTCACAATTAGAGCTGCTAGCATGGCTGTAGCCTCTTGTTGTCTTTCTCTGAGCAGAAGGAAGCATGCATCTACTCATGGACAGGAGGTTTGTGACAGCGCAGAATGTAAACATTGATGGCGTCTTTCTCAGCTGAGCTGTAATTTTAGCACCACTGAGTTAGCTAGCACGGCGATATGGTTGGCGGGTGTAGTTCGGTTGACAGAAAACACCTCCTACATAAAACTGCTTGCAGCGAGGCCTGTGGATTATCTTGAGTAACTGGGTCATGATTTCTGGAAAGAGACGCTGCTGTTGAGTTTTTTCATATAAATGTTTTTGGTGCTTTTTGTGATTATGGGGTGAAGTGTCCCTTTAACTTTATTTGGCTCAACTTGATCCACATGCTTCTCTAAACAGTATTAAGTCAATCCCAAAGACGACATATGGACTTTGGGATAAAATAAAATCTCCAGATCTGTCTCTGAAACGCTGTGGAATATCTTCCATCTGCCTGTTCATTTAGTCTTTTTAGTCTTTCAATGGGAAGCATATTGGAGTTGATACTCAAACATTTACTTTTACACTGTGGGCTGTATCAGCTTCTGTTGGGCATTACAGCATCGACTTAAGATGACTCACGCGGTATGTCCTTCTACATTTGTTTTGGGATTACAGAGAGTTTCTCCTGGAAAGTACTCAGCCTACTCCTTTTGATGTTCCTCTCTGTTTGTCTGTGGCTTCTCACAATCTCCATCACGCCAAGGTCATTTGGGCACTAAACAAACAAGAGGAAACAGACCACAGAGATGTCCCCACCTACACAACAAGAAGTCATTAAATCTGTGCTAAATAAAATGTGAGAAGTATAGTTTCTCCTGGTGTCTTTTTTTTGGGTGGGTGGGGGGGTGGGGAGGGTTGGCTGAGAGGAGAGGAGAGATGTTGAGGAGTCCAGTCAGCTGCCATCTGGCCGGGGCTGGATGTTTCAGCACCACGGACAGCGCACAGCCTCCGTCCAGCCTCAGCAGCACTGCTCTCTATTATTCATGCTTTTGTTGCTGATTTCCAGAAAAATCCACCGACACACCACAATGCTTATTATGCAAGGATGACGTAGATATACCACAGAATGTATGCAGCCTACATATAATGTCCATCGGAAAGAGTTGGACTGGAATGTGATGAAAAGATAAAAGATCCTGTAAATCACTGTACTGAGAAACTGAGTATCTAAGAATAATCACTTAGTATCTCAAAACAGTGACTTTGTACAATGACTTATCATCTCAAAATAATGAGAAACATTCTTAAAATGATGACTTAATATCTCAGAGTAGTGATTTAGTATCTTAAAATAATGACTAAATATCTCAAAACTAATGCAAAATGTTCTCAAAATAATGAGTCGGTCTCTCAGAATAATGACGTAGTGTCTCAAAATACTTTAACTTATCGTCACAAAACAAGGACTTAGTATCTCACACTAATGAGAAACTTGACTTATACAATGACTTATGATCACAAAATAATGAGAAACATTCTTAAAATTATGACATAGTATCTCAAAATAAAAAGAAACACTGTCAAATGATGGGTTAGTATCTCACAGAATAATGAGAAATGTTCTCAAAATAAGGACTTTTCATCATAAACGAATGACATAATCTATCAAAGTAATGAGTTGGTTTCACAAAATGATGAGAAGCTTTCTGAAAATAATGATTTATTATCACAAAATGACTTAATATCTCAAAATATTGTGTTAGTATCTCAAAATAATGAGAAGGTTTCTCAAAATAATGAGTTAGTATCCTAAAATAATCAGTTACTAACTCAAAATAATGCTAAAATATCTCAAAATATTTATTTAGTATATCAATAATAATGAGAAATGTTCTCAAAATAATGAGGTGGAATCTCTAAATAACAAGTTAGTATCTCAAACTAATGAGGAACTTTCAAAAAATAATGACTTATCTGAAGATAATGTGAAAGTTTCTCAAAATAGTGACTTATTATCACAAAATAATTACTTAATTTAATTTATTATCGTAAAAAATATTGACTTACTATCTCAAAATAATGAGAAGTTTTCTCAAAATAATGAGCTGGTGTATCAAAACAACAAGTTAGTGTCTCAAAATACGGAGTAACTCAAAATAATGAGTTAGTATCTCAAAATTATGAGAAATTTCCTCAAAATAAAGAGTTGGTGTCTCTAAATAACAAATTAGTATCTCAAACTAATGAGAAACTTTCTCAAAATGTTGCTTTAGTATCTCTAAAATAATGACTTAATGCCACAAAATATTGACTTGGTATTTCAAAATAAAATATTCTCAAAATAATGATAAATGTTATCACAATAATGAGTTGGTGTCTCAAAATATCAAGTTAGTGTCTCAAACTAATGAGAAACTTTCTCATAATAGTGACTTACTATCTCAAAAAAATGATTAATGTTCTCAAAATAATGACTTAATGCCACAAAATTCAATGACTTAGTATCTCAAAATAAAATGTTCTCACAATAATAAGTTGGTATCTCTAAATAACAAGTTAGTATCTCAAACTAATGAGAAACTTTCTCAAAAATCGTGACTTAGTGTCTCAAAACAACGTGTTTTCATTATAATCACCTACATGATCTTTTGTCATCACAGTGGTGGAAATGGGCTCTATAAATAGAGTTATCAAATCATATAATTTTAGAAAAGATAATTAACCCAAACCACGGTTTCTTCATCTTTTATTTGCTGAAAACAGTTCAGCACAAAAATCAATTGACTCACAGTTACTGCTACCAAACTGACTTTACTACGAGGCTTGGGGGGCTTTAAAAATGGGGTGTAAAGAAATTAATGTTCCTGAAAGCCAGTGATTTCTGTCCCTGCTGCTGTTTGTGTTCTCCGTCTCCAGCCAAAACTCGTTCACCAACCTTTTTTTTTTTTTATTTAACGCCACGTCGCTATAAACTCATTGGGGAGGGGTGGAGGGGGGGCTTTAGACACATTTAGGAGTGTTGCAGTGATTTGAGGGGCCCTGGGTCATTGGTCATTGGTCCACAGGACCCTCAAACATCTCCGGCTCAAGTAGCCGCCTCCTTCTCTGCCACAAAAAAATAAAAAAAATAAAAAACGCCACACAGCATTCAAACCGACGACTTGGCGGACTGCGGAGGAGACTCTCTCTACAGGCAGGAGGAGGGATTAAAAAAAAAAAAAGGAGAAACTTTTGGTCAGGAGAGTGCTCGGCGGTTAGGTGATCTGAGGTGAAGCGACCATTGCTCGTGTATGGATTATCGATAGCCTTAAGTGCTGAAAAGGAGCGCGTTTGTTGGCCATTAGTTATTTATATATTCCTGTAAAGCGGCGGGGATGCGAGAGAGACGCCACCGCGGCGAGGATCGCCCGCTCTGAACCGGAGGAGTCACCGGCAGATGATGTCCCAATGTGAGAGTGCTGCTTCCAGAGGAGACGAAGGAGAGGACGAAGGAGGATGAAGAAGGGGGGAGAGGGATCGAGAGCGGCAGCAGAGGTGGAATATAATGAAGTTGAGTGGGAAAGGACTGTGCACCGTCTTCTCCAGCACCCTCCTCTTCGTGTGCGCCCTGAGCGAAGTTGTCGTTGGATTAAGATGCGTCTCGTTGGGATCTACGGTGAGAGCGCATTTCCACCTCGGCGCCGCGGCCGGGGCTTTCTACTCCGGGCTACTTGTGGGAATCGGGCAGGTGCTGCTGGGCTGCGCGCTGCTCTTTTGCACGGAGAAGCCCGGCTGCAGGAATTTCTTTCTCCTCGGTGTTGTGGTCTTCTTGTTGGGGGTCCTCACCGCCTTCTCCGGCGCGGTGGTGGACGGGGACACGGCTGCTCTGGTGGAGAGGAAATATTCCCATTACTGCTTCCACACTCTGGTTGTGAACCCTGCGTGCGAGCAGCTGAGGGATTACCAGCGGAGTCTGGTCATCTCCACTGTTCTCAGCACCCTGGAGTGCCTCCTCGGGCTCATCAACCTGCTGGTGATCAAAAGGTACAAAACGGCGCAGTTTTCTAGGAGCCGACAGTCTCAGAGGGAGCGCGTCCTCTTCAGCGAGGAGCGGGACTGCTCCTCGGCGGATTTCCAGCCGGTGTCTTACATCAACCTGGGGGTTTTTAACGTGTTGGACGAGACAGGTGCAGAAGTGCAGTGCGGGGGACACCCGTCCATCGAGCTGCCGGGATACTCGCCCTCAGACCCGGAGCTCAACCATTGCTTCCCTTTCTCTTTCCCGCTCCCCAGTGAACTGCCGCCCGCATACGAGGACATTTTCCCCGCTGAGGCATGCAACACATAGCCGCTCTGGAGCAGCTCCCCCCACACTTCCCCCCCTCTGCTGTGACAATCACTGACTTTGTGCTTAAACAATCCTCTTCCAACACCCCCCCACAACAACAACAACAAAAAGCAGTAAGTTACACAGGAGGACAGCAGCAGTGGGTTTTCATTCACCTGATCCTTCCCTCTCATTCTGATAGCTTCTATTGTACATCACCAGTCAGACTGATGTAGATGAACAGATCAGAGTGATACAGGCCCAGACAGACAGACAGACAGACAGACAGTGCAGGCACATCAAAGCCCATAAACGCAACAGCTTGCTAGTATAACAAAAGCAGAGTTTGTGTTTTGAATGTTTGCTGTTCAACATTTTTACTTGTGAATAAAAAGTGTATTTAACCTCATCTGAAGTCGTGGAGCTGCTGCCGGCGGAGCTGCTGGAAATCCTGTCGATGCTGTGCTCAGTCTGAACTCCATTTATGACCACTACGGTGCTGCGGAGTTCAGCTATTTAACCCTTTTTAATTTTTATAACAATCGCTCTTGGTGTACTATAAGAAGCTGTTTTCTAAACCACAGGTCATCATCTGGCAAAACACCAAGAACACATCATCACCGTGTCATAATTAGGGCTGCAACTAACAGTAATGTGATTATATTCTCAATTAATCAATTAATTGTTCATTCCAGAAGGAGGAGTGTGGCTCCAAACGGTTTCAGGGGAGGTTCAGTGAATGGAAGTGAAAATATATCACATTAGTTATCTGAAGGAGATCCCATAGTAGAGCCTAAATGTGAGTGATGTGGTTAAAGAGATGCAGTATTGAGGAATTTTACTCTTTTTTTCCCAGAGTTAGAAGCTAATAAATCGCTTTGGACTGACCTTTTTATTTGGTGTGGTCTAAATTTATGTAAAACAGCAACATAAGGCTATTTTTGAGTGTGCATGGGATCAAATAACATAATTATGAAAAGTAAACGATTACTTGTCAACTATTAAATTAATCAGCAACTAATTAGTCTGTTTGAGGATGTAAAAAGAAAAAAAACCCTCTGATTCTTAAATGTGAATATTTGCTGGTTTATTTGGTCGTCTCTGACTGTAAACTGAATATCTTTGGGTTGTGGACAAAAGCAGACATTTGAGGACGTCATCCTGGGCTTTGGGGAACACTGATCGACATTTTTCACAATTTTCTGACATTTTACGGACCAAACAACTAATCAGTTATTTGAGAAAATAATCAACAGATTAATCCAGACTTTTTCAGGTCAAGGACCCACACAGTAGATGCACATTTGACCACAGACCCCCGATTTCTAGAGGATTTTGTCTTGTGGAATCCCCCTCTGGGTAATTTTTATTTTAGGTTTGAATAAAGTCTCCATAGTCAATCATTAATCAAACTAGGGTCATTATAAATTACATTCAATCAATCAATCAACATTTCAACATCCAAAAATGTGATAACATTAAAATATTATATTCATCTTTTGTTGGGGATCTCCTACACCCCACTGAGAGAGAAGGTCCCTGGGCCCCAGTTTGAAAACCTCTGGATTAACGGATAAGGAAAATAATCATTGCTTGCAGCTCCTTTATATGAGCAGTTGTTCTCTAAATCATAACTCATCATCTGGAAAAACACATCATCTTCATGCCATAACTGGGGCTGCACCTAACGATTATTTTCATTATTTATTAACCTGCTGATTATTTTCATGATCAATCAACAAATCCTTTAGAATAAAATGTCAAAAAGTTAAGAAAAATGCTCATCACAGTTTCCCAGAGCCCAAAGTGACGTCTTCAAATTGCTTTTTTTTCATTCAAAACCCAAACACTCTTAATTAAATATCATAAATGCCAAAGACAGGCAGCAAATCCTCACATTTCAGAAGCTGGAACCAGTGAACGTTTGACATTTTTTGCTTGAAAAATGACTGAGATGCTCAATCGATGATCAAAATAGCTGGCAATTAATTGTCTTTCAATCACCTAATCGTTGCAGCTTTAGCCCAAAGACATCAAAGGCCTCGGCATCTTTCACTCCGTGTGGTGTTCACTTTAAAGTCTCACTGCACTGATTTATTATTTCATTTTCATAAAAGTTATGGGACTCAAGAGAAAAATGTTAAAACGAGTGTTCGAAATCAAAGCAGCAGAGGCCAAAATATTCTGACTTTTCTCTAGTATGGCCCAAGCCCCAGAAACACTGAATCCTACATTTCCCATACTGCAACTAGAATTTTTCATAGAGAGGCGAAGCCCCTCCCCTTCCATTTTGCCCCATGGGACCTTACTTTGGGGAAAAAAAAGAATGTTAGTCAATGGAGAGAGACAATTTATTTTTTAAATCCTGTTTGAACAGTGCCACAAATCACACATATGATGTTTGACAGTTTAAAATATAATTTAAGAAGTCAAGAAAGCTGCTGTTTGTTGTAGTTTAGTTTAGTTTTGTGTGACATCTTTCGTCTCGCACGATCTACGTCGTCAACACCAAAATCGCTGCCCCTTGTAATGTCATCTTACGTGAAGTGTTGTATCCAATGACTCTTGGTCTGAGTAAATGTTGTGTGACTTCATCCTGGTACAAAAACACACAGGCATCGTAGCTTTAGCAGCTAACGTTAGCGTTTGGAGGGGAAAAAATCACGATGTAATTTCCTCAACCCATGAATGTGTTGTCTTTCTAATTGTGTATCTTCACAGTCTGATACTTCAGATAAATGGCGACTTTCTTGTCTTGTAAAATTATCTTTTAAATTTACAAACTTTTTATGTATAATTCGTGCCACATATTTGTCTCTCCTCCTTGGCTACTGTGCATATTTTTTTCTGAAATAAGTTCTCATGGTGATCCCCTGAAAGGAGAGGGACTTGAACTCTCTACGACACTGCCCCGTCTCGTAACCATCTTTAAAACTCCAAGTCCCTCGGTTTGTAATGGAGGCTTTCTTTTACAAATTCGTAGTGTCTGAGCTCAAGCTGAGGTAACCCTAATGACATCACTATGACATCATCAGGGTTATTTTCACTCACTTTGGGGCTTTCCCTCTGGAGCCACAGAGGACATTATGTACCTGTTTTCCCAGCTTGAGTAGTACTTCTAGTCTATTTGACTAGTTAAAGTGAAGATGATGTGTAAAACTGGTGGATTGCACCTTTAAAGTAGAGCTGAATGATGGTCGTGTCTTGATTTGCAAAACTTTTGCGAGATTTGCAGGCGTTGTTTCTTCATTGTGTAATGTTTTATAACGTGACAACGCTGATCCGCGTAGGTTTAGGGACAGACAACATTTGGTCAGGGTTCGTAAAAATATCTTGATTTGGGTTCAATCGATCGCTCTCGTGAGATATTTCGTGGGTCAAGGGTTCCCCTTCTAATCACGATGTGCACAAAAAATAATTAAAAAAAAAATCATATTGCGATGATTTTGATGGATTTTGCAACTGTGATATGACTCACGATTTCAGTACTTTTTCATTTAATTTTCACTGAAAAAAATATAAAAATGATCAAGAGATTTTTGCTGAGGTCTGTACCAAAACAAGCACATTCTGTCTGGAAAACACGATTTGAAGGCTGGGGCATCTCTGCAGCACTACATTTATTTGTTTTTCATTTTATAACGATGCGTTGTGACACATTTTACTTTATCAAAAAATTGCAGCCGCAATTTGTGCTTTGCCTTATTGTGATTTCGATAATAGTTCGATTAATTGTTCAGCCGTACCTTTGAGGTTCAGTTTTGTTGTGGAAATCACCCAGCAGATCAAAGATAAGCCTGTAAAACTGGTCATATTCACATGACTGCTATTAATGATAATGAGTATGTGTGGTATCAGAGGAAAGCAGAGGGACCGTCTGAGCCTGAATGCACCATTTACTTTAAAGTAGCAGGAGGGATGATGATACAAAATCCCTCATTTCTGGGGTCTTTTAACGCACCCGCAGATGTAGCAGGCTGTCCGGATATGATACAGACTGAAGGTGGTCCTGCTCTGTTGCCAATTTCAAAGATTGTGCTTCCCATATTGTTCCATTTGAAGCGACCTGAAATAATTTATTAACTCCAGTGCACACAAATAACCACATCAGCTCTCAGCGTGGATCATCCAAACCTTTTAACCTCACTGTTACTAATTTCACTTAACAGCCAGAACAGAGACAGAGAAAAGAAAGATACGGCTGTCATCATTACGTCCCCACCTTTAGACAACACTTCTCTCTGGTAAATTAAATTGAAATGGTCCCTTTTCCCTCAAATTAAAGCCCTCAAATGAGCACCCATGGCCAAATGTTTCTCCAGAGGCACTTTGAGGTAAAAACTTGAAGAAGTAGCTGTACTGGCTCAGTGTAATAATCCTCCTCTTATCCTTTTCAAGCCGTGTGATGATGCTTTCCACGCACTCATTCTACTTAGGCTGGGCTTTTCGTGCCAGAGCTGAATACACGATAGGCCGAAAGGAAAAAAAAAATGCTCCTCTCTTTCTTCTAATATTTCATGCTTGTAAAAAATGCAGCTATAACCTGTAACTCAGCAGAGAACAAAAGAGGTCTTCAGGGAGCTGCGGTCGTGAAAGTTTCATGTCCAAAGAAAGATGCAAACAAAGCTAATGGTGAGGGCTCCATAGAAGTCACCCGCTGTGCTGCTGCTGCTGCTGTGCATCAGCACTGTCCACTGACAGGAAGCCAGGGCAGAAAACAAGACTTTCAGGTTCAGACACTTTCAAACAAATAAGGTGTGCACCGCTGCCAGCAGCACCTCTTCAAACCTGCAGCACAGACGTCCATGTCAGCAGTCTCACACCGAGCTCAGTGAGTTAGCTGGACTGGGCGTGTTTCAGGTGGTCTGCTCTGTCTGTTCTCTGTTTTTTATTCTTGGTGATAAATTAACTTAAATCGGATACATACACTGCAAAAAATCCCTATTTAATTTGAAGCTACTACAAGGAACTTTCATATTTTGTTGATTTTAGAGACTCTTGTAGGCAAAATTGGTAGCGTTTCCACTGCCATAACAACAAAATATACACAAAAAATAAATAAATAAATAAATAAAAATCTCCTTCTGCTTCATTTTTAACTGACTCACTGCAACTTTACCTGAGAAACACGCTCATTTCATCTGATTTCAAGGAGAATCCGACCCAGTGGCAGCCATTACGAATAACTGTATAGAAATAGACGATCTTCTCGATAACTTATGTTGATCATATAGAAGTGTCAGTAATAACTTTAGATTGTTTCATAGCCACTTAAAAACTCCCTGTAGTAGCTTTAAGAAAAGTTCCCTAAAATTTTAAGTTGAATTTTAAAAGACAAGTTGGGGTAATTTTATAATGATTCAAAACAAATAAACTCTTATAGTCAAATAAACTTAAATAGATCGTTTGTTTAATGATACAACAGATACATACACTGTAAAAAAAAAAATCTATTTGTTTTAAATTTTGTGTCCGGACTACCCTAAAATTTTAAGTTGACTGAATTTTAAAACACAAGTTGGGGTAATTCTGCAGCGATTCAAAACAAATAGACACTTCCAGTCAAATTAACTCAAATAAATTATATTTTAAATGATCCAACAGATACATACACACAGTTGTTTCAACTTAAAAAAGTTAATGTCTGGGCTGTCCTAAAGTTGACTGGATCTAGACATTAACTGAGTTGTACTTTGACAAACTTAAGATGTTAAGTTGAACCAACAACTCTTCAGACACACTGACAATCCTTACAAACAAACTTGATTTTCTTTTTCATTTTCTCATTTTGAGTCGGTCTTCATTTCACACAAAGAACTTACAGCTGCTCCTGTTGGAGCTACTTCGTTCCAGCATCGCCTCAAAGACGATATGTGAAACTGCTCACAGCGAATTTATTAAATTGTAAGAGGGGGGGGACTGAATTCAATACTAACCTTCATCATGGCTCACAGTGTTTTCATTATCCTAAGTGTATTAGAGACACGCAGCAAGCTTCTGTTATAAATGTTTTTTCTTCATATTATAAAAAATAAGGGTCTCAGGAGAGTGTAAACTCTCACACAACGTGTGCCAGGAATTCTGCTGAAATGCAGATCGTGTTTCTGTACAAACTTAATTTAATGAGTTGACTGAACTTTGTACAGTACCTTCATTCAACTCATCATGTCAAGTCAAAAAGCTTCAACTTAGAAGAACTCATGAATAGAAGAACTCATGAATGAAAATAACTAATTTATAAGTCCTGAAAGTTCAAGTTTAATTTAAGTGAATTATTAGAAAAATTTGTTGAAGCTTTCCTGCCTTCTTTCTTCCCTTTAAACACCTTAAAATGAAGGAAAAGGCACTGTTTTGTGAAGACTATCGTTCAGGGAGCTGGTGCAATGGAGCTTTGCTGCTTTATTGCATATTTTTTATATGCATGGAGCTTGTTACTCACAATAAATGTTCTGACATTCAATAACTGAAGTCAAAATAAGATAGCACGTCTCTGAGGTAGATAGGCATCATTTGGTTTTACTCGACTGCCTGTGAATGGGATCTTTAGAGGACTTAATGTGGTGTAAATAAACCTAAAAACTAGATGGCGGGATAAACTATAGATGAAACTCCAGTCTGTGATTCCTGCTATTAAATCAGAGTAACTTCAGTCCTGGCTGTGTTTGCGCTGGGAGTTATTGGACTGAAGATGTTTTCCATTTTCCAGTTGATTGTCTGGTTAAGCTAAGCAGAGAAATTTCATACATTTTCAGGATGCACAAGGTCTCATTACATATGGAATAATTGAAAAAGTGTCCACAACATTTTCTGACTGCAACTGTGCACAAACATCATCACAAAATGTAGATAAATTGCTGATTATATCTTCAAGCTTAGGTGACTCATGCAGATGCCCAGACTAACATTTCCTGACATTTACTGCTAAAAATCTATTACATTGATAACATGGGAAGGTTGTTTGGCAGATTTTAATACGATTTTACTTATTATCACGAGGCAAAGGTTTTCTTAAACAACAGAAGAGAAGATTTTAGTTGAGTGTTTTAGTGAAGACTGAGCTTTTGCTCCTAGTATGGATTACTGTTCACATCACCATATCAGCCCCAATTATGTCACTTTTAACAAGATGCTGCAGCCATCACAACAGACCGGGTCAAATAGTTTTGGGAATAATCAATCTAATACAACGACAAGCTAGTTTTCTGTGACATTTTATTTGTCTGGGACCTTTTGAGACCAGTTCATAGTTGTTTGCAAGCACATACTGCACATTATACACCTCAACACATGAAGAATAAGGCCTATTTAACTTTGAGCAAACAAAAACCTATATCGTATTCGGTATTGATGAATATTTAATCTTGTCCAAAGCATGGTATTAGGTGGTTAATATTAATTATTAACTCACAGTGGGGGAAAGAAACAAAGTTTAATTTCATTATGTACTTTGCTTTAGTAAAAACTTGAGTACAAACGCTTTACAGTGAGGTTCACAAAATTTTGAGCAGGGAACAAATGAGGAACTAACTGCTGGTGAAGCATTAGTTAATGAGCAGCTCCTCAACAGATTTTATAGAATAGCTAATGACTAGTTAATGATTAGTTAATTAAGAGGTGATTGAGGGACAAATGAGGAACAGCTTGATAAATGGTGAATTGTTAATAACTGTTTCCCCCAATAATCCCTAATGGAGGACTACACAGTAGAGAACGATGAGCTGCTCGAGAACAGACCGGGAGAACCCAAATGAATTAATCATCATTACATGGCTTCGTTAAATACTCGATTCTGATTGGTCACTTGCAGTACTCTAAGGTCTTATATTCTTTATAGCAGACCGTTGCTATGGATAACAGGCTGTTGCTATGGACACAGTTCTGATCACTGAAGTCGGAGGAGCTATACAATAATGTCAAAACCAACAAAATCCTTTTTGAAATCAATATTTTGTGTCAATTTATGTGATTTATTTTGGTAAGTAACCCTGTAATAAGTGGGATAATCTACATTAACTGGTCATTATTGTGAAATAAACCAGTCAGGGTTTATTTCACAATAAAGACCTGCTCCCTGTACATTATTATCCCTTACTTAGGTAATGATTAGTTCAAGAAAATCTGTGAATCGATCACATTGACCACTTTCTTTACTAATGACTCCTGATTAATCGCGAACTTGACAGTGAACAGCACAAAACTAGTAACGACTCATTAATTATGAACTACTTAAGCACTTACTTACTCTTTCTGTGGCCCCTGAAGTAAAGTGATACATAATACTGTGTAATTACTAATTAGTAACTGATTACTTCATTATTACTCTTTTTGTGACCATTCAAGTAAAGTTGTGCACCATACTGAGTGGATACTGAATCACTACTTCATCACTGCCTGTTTATTAGATACCAGTTTTGTGTCTGCATCACCTTTTCTGATCAATAACTATTATAATCCATCATTAATTCATGACTAATCCTTCCAGTAGTTAACTTTTCACCTTCATGGACATTTATTTATTAGCGGTAATCCATCATTACCTCATGATTAGTTTACCAAAACATCTAATTTGAGTCTACTCCTTGGGTTAATTAGTGCGTAACCTTATCAAATAAAAAGGAACCTGATCTGTTCTCTCCATTAACAGGACTGATAAGTTCTGTTAAATGTGAGCTGGCTTTGTTTGGGAAAGGACAAGGACGCATGCAGTCCGAGGTGTTGGTATAATTTATGACACAGCACATCAATATGACTGAAAATAAATAAATACACAGTAGAGGATTCTGTCTGAAATTTCTATACTTTATACTGGTGATGTTTATCAATCATTCAGACCTTCCTTGTGTTCACTGGTCAGCCAGCGTGTCCACTCAGTCTAAGAAAGATGTTGCTTCAGCTTCTTCTCACGACAGCCTGTTATCCCAAAAACTAACGCCCATTGCTCCAAGAATACACACTCTCCCTGCAGGTGTTAGTTCAGTGACTCGCAGCTCTGTCCACGGTGCTGAACTGATTTTTGGTAAAGATTAGTTAGTTAGTTAGTTTGTCAAACACTGGGTTTGTAACCGTACAAATTCAAATGTGCGGCTGCGGTTTTCCTCTCAGTGCTTCCCTGCTTCCCGAGAGACTGATAATCCTACTAGCAATCTGATTGGACACAAAACAGCTAAACTGAAATTACCTGTTCCGTTTTATTTAATTGTCTGAAAACACTCTGTCATGCTGAGCAGAAGGGAATTTAATGTGGGCCTAGATATTGAACAGAACATTTATTTAACAGAGCATTTATCTTTGTTTGCAACTGTTCTTCGCGTCGTGATTTCTCTCCAAAATATTCCTGCAATTATTTTTCTCCGTGCTCATGACTGAGACACAAATATAATTCCATAATCCTCACGTCACACCCCAAAAAAAAAGAAAAGAAAAAAACCTGAGAAAATATCCAACTGAAAAGGACTCTGAGTTTAGTCTGAGTCATCATGTTTCATGATGTAGCCGTGGTTAAATATCAGCTCCAGCAGACGTAGTGATGAAGTGACACAGTGCGTTCACCCTCACAAGTAAAAGAGAGGGATATTAACTTTCTAAAAGTCACCACTGTGGGAGCAGTTTATAACCTGCTGTCTATCGTGACAAATGCATCTGTCTTCTGTGGTCATTAACAAATGTCACCTGCCTGTTCACCGGAAAGAAAAACCTAAGATTACTCAATAAAT
>JAJHUR010073673.1:0-25569 GCA_027495735.1 Lutjanus campechanus
AGCCTCGTGGAAGACTGTGAACCCCACTACTGAGAAACATGTGAACCCAGCACACAGTGTGTTCACACACTCACACACACACACACGCATTAAAAAGATCAAATCCATTTCACTGTCTGCTCATCACCCATAATGTGGCATCAGGTAAGAGAACGTGCCACTCTTTTATTCCCATGCACACTCTCATTACTGTGAGCGTGTGTGTAAGTGTGTATGTTGATGTGAGGCAATCAAACTGGGTGCCATGCAAAAGGCCAAGTAACAGACATGTTGAGGCACGTGACGTGCATTTATCAACATTCTGGTCACAAGTGTCTGTAACAGACCTTAATCAAACGTACTGTATTCAACAACTCAGGACTGCAATGGTGATTTTTTTTTTTTTTTGTGTGTTTATCTTGTCTTTCAAGACCTATAATGTCCTGCACTGTCTGTACTTTTTACTTGGTAAAGACCATTACTCTGAGGTAAACCGCCTAGGAATGATTCTTATCACTCATGAAAAACTAATAACTTGTTTAGAAGTAATATAAACATTTTATATCTTTGACAAATGCGCATATGCAACTGAAATGTAGAATAGAACAAAATTGGCATACAAATAGTTTTAGTACGGTCCACAGCAGGGTTATATTGTACATACACTATACAATATCAGTAGAATACATTTTAAAATGATAATAATCAATAATAATTATTATTTCTCATGTTGTCATTGTTTCTCCTGTCTCATGTGATCACAAGCTTACTGTATATACTCCTGTTTAGCTACAGGATGAGGAATTAGAATTACTCTCTGGTACGATTCAATAACCCAGTACTGTACATGGAAGCAGTGGGACAGTGCAGCGGCAATGAAGTACGAAGGAATAATGAATTCACTGAATGAATGTGTGAGATTTTTTCAGGCTTTAAAAGTGAAACAGATCTGCAGAAATACGACAACTGACAGTATAGCATACTGACTCTGATACATAAAACAGCAGCAACTCACATATGGTGCAAAGGTATCATACAGAACACATGACTGACTGTATAGATAGACCATATGGACCATTCTCACTGCAGATGTGTGCAATAGCAGCAGAGGCAAAGGTGTAACTAATAACATTGATAAAGTCTCTTTTGCATTTAGTTGGGAAAGTAAGCTATGCTGTTGAGCCAGCATCTGCACTATCAGGGCCCAAGAACTAGAAACCTTTAATGGGATGCAGCCATCATTAGTGTCAATATTCTGTCTGTGTTTGACGGGTAAAATTCACTAGAAGAGAGGTTTTCAGGCTCAAACAGTGCTCTGAAATAAGAAAATAATAAAGCTGGATGTCATCTGTTTGTATGCTCTTTGACCCATTAATCAACCTCATCTGCATTTGATCTATGTTTAATTTAATCCAAGCTGACTTGACAATTTACAAAATAATTAAAAATGATTCATGATTCAATGAATGACAAAGTGAAAGACTCATTCCACTCTGTTGGTCTTAAAATGAGAAGAAATAAATCACTTCGATTTGATTTCATATGACTGAGTATGTTTTCCTGGAGATGCTGAGTGTGCGGGTGCTGGATGTGTCATTGTAAAGTGAAATTGTTGCTTGTCATTGGATGAGACCTGGGGACGCCAAACGGATCATTTAAGATCAGCTGTTTCATCTGATATTCTGCAGCCAGGCTGCCAACACTAAAACTAACAGTGCTTGGGACGCTCTTAAACACACGGTCTTGAACAATGTATCCAGCCATATGCTTTTTTTTTTATTGGATCACACAACCAGGGAAAAGAAAACGAAAACAAACACAAATTTGCAAAAGCGTTCACGCACAAACACACAACCACTCAACCTCTGCAGCTTCAGTGTAAGGAGTGGGATTAAGTCGCACCAGTGGAAAAAGGAACTCTCTGCCAAGTCCAATGACGCCTGCTACAAGAGTCTATGACAAACGGTTCATGAGTTATGAAAGGGGGTGTGGCTTAAGTATAGAGGTCGGGTTAACAGTCACCAATGGAAAAATTAACTCTGCTAGTCCATAATGATTCCCACGAGTATGTATGACAAACAGTTCTTGAGCTTGGTCATGGTATATGAATCCGTTTATAAGTTATTTGCCATTTTGTTAAAGGCCACTCCCACTGCCACACCCCTTTTTGCTCATTGATATAAAACCGTTGATCAGCTGTCCTTTGGCTCATGACCGACCTTTCCACAAAAGCTTGTACGAGTCTGTGAGACTTTTAGTCTGCCTCCATCAAAGTGGAGAAACCTGACATACAACTACCTTATTGAACCTTCAGGTCATGTATTTCAGACGTGTCACTTTTTTTTATTTCATTAAGACATTTGATTTAGCTGTTTTGGTGCTGTTGAACCAAACCCCATTCTAAAAGCAGGTGTTTAATGGTTAAGGCCATATTTTTTTCACAGCAAAAATTCTAGTTACACCATCACTTAGACTCTTTTCTTATTCACTCTGATCTACAGGCAGCATCGGCTCACATTTCATTCACTCAGTAACATCATTAACTAACCTGTGATGAAGTGTTTGACACAGACACACATACCGACTGGCCACTTTTACTGTGCTTGTTTTTGCCTAAAGGGGGGCGTGGTCATGAGACATGACATATGGCTGTGTTCATCCATTGGCATGAACTCAAACACACACCTTTACACACACGCACACAAACACACACACTTGACCTCCATGCCAAATTTCATCCTCCTAGGGTGACAGCTGTGGCTGCCAGAGGGTGGGGAATTATGTGGACCCACAGAGCGACCTATAGGACTGCTGGTCACAGCTTAAAAAGAAAAAAAAAAAAGGTGAACTGTGCTGCCCGGGAAAATGAGCTGTTAGCTACCTTGTTTAATACCGAACGTCAACCCACACTGTTCTGAACACTGTTCTAAATGTACTGTATCGTTTTCAACACGGTGAGCATCATTTGACCAGGGTTTGGCCTCTGCTGTTGAAGCTAATCCTGTGTAGTTTGGACTGTTGATGATTAGCCTCTTGGCCTGCAGTCTCAGGTGATTGACCCACATAGTAGAGATGAATGAGGGGGGGTGAGTGGGAGGTGTAGTGTTAGATATCACCCTGGATAAGCCTGTCTGAGCCGCTTCTTGCCCCCTCAGATCTTCAGTTTCTAAACACAGACTCACACTGTGCAGAGCCACTCAGGTGATTTTCACCTGAACGACACACGTTACCTGTGAGAACTGTAGTACATCCAAGATGGTATCACTTTATAATAAGACTACCCTTATAAATTATTTATAAATAGTTTATAAAAGGTTATTAGTAGGGGTTTAGGTTGTAAACACTTTATAAATCATTAATGAACAATTATGAACAAGTTATAAAACTAACAATTACTATTAATTAATCTTAGTAACATTTATAATATGCAGACTGAGCCTTATTGTAAAGTGTAAAATGGTGCATGCTACAACCTAATTAATAACCTGATTATAAACTATTTATGAATTATTTAAGATTAGTTTTATTGTAAAGTGGTACTGACAACGTGCATGCTGTCAGACCTTTAAACATCAGTTAAGCTGCAAATTTTCATCACATTTTCTAAGATATTATTTTAAAAGCAGTCCTACAACCTGCGCAGTTTTATGTCAGTTTTCTTCATCACTGTCACTATGTTTGTCTCTCTGCGACTTTGGTTTAATGGGTGAAAGGTGATCGCTCCCGCTCCACCTCGTGTGAGGGGCGTGCAGTGACGCCACTGAGGGGGGTTGCCCAGCTCCGTAAAGGAGTCTAACCACATATAAACAGAAACAACGAGGCCGGAAATACAGAAACATTAACTTCAAAGTAAAAGCCAGACAACGTACGAGATTTGACGGAGCTTTACAATCCAAGTGAAATGTTCAGTAAAGCCTCAGTTCAACGGTTTGCACTTTTCCATGGTTAAATAATAACTCCATCTTATAAATAACTAAGTATATTTGAGGCAGTCTCATTATAGGTAATGTTCACACTACATGTTTAAGGCACTCAGGATGTAATGGCACCAAAATCTCAAGGTTCAATAATACCACGATTAAAAACTCCATATTTATTGAGATATTCGCGGAAGAAATAAAAATGACAACTTGAAAAAACATCCTTTGTCAAATAAGAAATCTGATTCGTTATTCATTTAATCATTGAGTGCTTATGCTTTTCTTCTTTAATAAAATAAATTAAAAATAGCCAGCCATGACCTACATATGTGCAAAAGATGGCATGAATTGTCCTTAGCAATGAACGGTTGAATTATGTATGTACAACTGCAAAACAAAAACAAGGTAATAACTAAAACTTCCAGAGTGAAAGCAAAAACAATGCAATAAATTAATATGGAATAGTAAACAGTAACATGGCACTGAAACACACTCTTTGACATTAACCATTGTCTGTGGCCAAAAAAAGTTACTCTGTGGCTACCAAATTCTCTGGCCCCCTATGACGGACCACCGAGTTTTATTCCTTTACTGTGAACCTTCACAAGTTTACAAGATTACACTTTGACAAACAGTCAACAGTACTCACTAAGGCTAGTAGCTACTGATATGTCAGAGCAACTTAAAGGGACAGATCACCCCAAAATCAAAAATACATATTTTTCCCCTGGCCCGTAGTACTATTTATCCATCTAGACTTTTTGGGTGTGAGTTGTAGAGTTTTGTTGGGAGCAGTTTCATGTAGGAATTACAAGCAGTAGAATCTGCAGGGACTTCTTTCTTATTACTAGAAAGAAAGTAGTTCCTCATCAAACTGTTCACATTAAGGTCTGTGGGATTATGTTGAGTAACCAGGTCACATCATTTCCAGAAAGAGATGCTGGTTCTGAATTGTTTCAAATGTTTTTTAAAAAATTTTTTTCTGCTAAAGCACTCCTTACAGAAAAACCAGAAACACAAAAGGCAGACTATGAAAAATGAAACAGCAATGGAAATGAGGTGAATGGAAGCAGGAATTCCAAGTATGTAGAATCTGATACATCTACAGACGCAATTTTTTTTTTTTTGAACAGAAACAATGCTCTCAGGAAACACCACATCAGTTCATGGGAGAAGTGGTTACAGTTAAGGAAAGTTTTGAGACGTGGTTGGCCCCGTGGGGCCAGTGCTTAAAAATATGAGCGTCTTTTCCCTGCTGCCTTTCCATCTTTACAGAAAATGTGCACTGTATTGTCATTTACAGTTCATCAGATAGCATAATGGTGCACTACATTACATGGCAACCTTGTGATTTGCAACAGTGCAAAGAGTTCTCAAAATCTGTACTCAAGTAAAACTACTGTTACATTACTGAAATATTACTCAACCATAAGTAAATTTACTGGTGCTGAAAATATATTCAAATAGAAGTACAATGTGTTAGGCTGAGGAACTACTCAGAGTACTGGTTAACTTTAAACCATTGGTGTTAAATGTATTATCAGTAGCAGGCACTTTTCTCCAAATCTTCAGTCTAAATTACTCCCCAATTGACTAAATTAGTCATTTTGTTTCATTAGCCCATTTATTGGATTGGATTGGATAGACTTATTGACTACAAAAATGCAGATGGAAGACTTGGATATTAATTAAAATTATACTCAGTACTCAATTATGATTTTAGAAGTAACTAAGTAGATCACACACTGATTGCATACTTAAGTACAAGTAAATTTACTGACTTGAAAAAATACTCCTGCAAGTAAATAAAAAACAATTACAGAAAATTGAGTAATGTAATTAGTTACTTCCAACCTTGGTGATTTGATGTGGCATCTGTTATCAAATTCCTTTAGTCCGTATTGCATCAAATTAGGATGTTTTGTAACCATGCTTTTATTTTGGAAATTCGGACAGGATGTTCGCTTCAATCTTCTGTCTAACTTGATTAACTTCCCAAGCGTGGTCGCTTTCCGTCCTGATGAAAATACCAAAGTGTGCAGTGTCCTTGTGTTATGTCAGTGAGCGGAGATCCTGCGGTCAGTATCGGAGCACCAGCGGAGCACAGAGGACAGAGTGTCCGGCCTGAGTGTCACCGTCCCCGGCTGTCATCACCCACAGTGTCCCCCTTTCCTCTGACTGACTGAATCCCCGGCATGTGGAGCCGCTTTCTCCTTGGATGACCTCCACTCCACCTCTTACAGGAGCAACGGACGGTTCGTTACAGCTGAACACCTGCTGGTGAAGAGGAGCAGCGGGATTCACGCACAGCGCTGCAGGCAACAAGTCCAAGCGACTCTCCTGCAGGCTTCAGGCCGAGTCCGGAGCACCTGACCTGGGCAACAAAATACGACGGTGACGGTGTGTTTTTTTTTTCCTCCACCGTGGCTGCGTCAGGAGAAGCGGGCACAGGAGTGGAAGTTGCGGAGTTGACAGTCAATGACTGCACCTGATCATTAGCAAGACAGAGGGTCTTAAAGCAGAGAAAGAATTTGTGGAGGTTACTGGCGTTCACATGATGTACACAATCACCAGAGGTCCCAGCAAACTTGTTACACAACGGAGGACAGGTCAGTGAATGGATCTGCTGTCTGAAGCATGATGCAATGTAACATCAGATTGTCTATGAGCCTTGACAGGGAAAGTTTTGGGTTAAATGTCTCAGTATTTGTACGCAGGGCATTTAAAAGTAAAACTGCGCAGAGGAAAAAAAACTTTTAACCCTGAATTTTGTCTTAAAGGTCCAACGCAGCAAATCGAGAGCAAATTCAGCGACTTGAAGCTCAAGCCGACGTCTTGGCTCTCATCAAAGTAAGTCCTGTTATGGTGTGTTTGTTGTAACGTCATTCATGTGGACTCTTTTCAGCAGCGCGGGCCCAAAATACTCTGCACGTGCGCCGTGAGTGCGATCATGTAACATATCGGGGTGACCTGCGCAACGTTGATGCATCCATTATCGGACACAACTTTCCCCGCAGATTCTCGCAGTTTCTCTCTGCCCCGGCCCGTGAGATAGCCAGCGGCTCTACTACGTGTGACCGCTTGTGAACATGCGTCAGTGACGTCGGTAACCTCGTTACCTTGAACCCCACCTGCCCCGATGTGGGACAGCTGGGGTCCTGTGCCTCCTTCAGGTGCTGCTTGGAAATACCTTCAGCTCATAAAGATAGACTGAGTTGCCAGTTTCTAGCCACTCCAAAGGCTTTATTGGCATGACCATAATAAAAATACAGTATTGCAAAAGCTAATTGGACAAAATAAAACATTACAAGCAATAAAACATAATGTTACAGTAACATTAGAGTGCAAAGCAAGACAAGGAAAGTGAACATAACTGATGGATATCAGCAACAGTATGATAATAAAAATCTATAATCAAAAAAGGAGCAGGTTTTAGGAAGGGTCAATTCAACAGCACTACAAACTACAGCCTCCTAAATGGTACAGTCAGCAAAAGCCTTCCTAACAGTTTTTAACAAACATTTACTGAAAGTAGGATGTCTTGTCTGTATCAGAATCATTAAGGAAAACAGGGGCGCATTTAAAGCGATATTCCACCTTGTGAGAATAACCCACTCAGTATGTACTCACCACTATGCCGATCTGATGATGGGTGAAGGTCTTCAGTTCACCAAACAATCCTGGAGTTTTAGGAGAAACAGGGTAGCAGCCTCATCCAGTACAATGGCAGAGATTGGTGACCACGGATAAAACGTTAAAAATAGCACACAAAACAGACACAAAATGTCTCCATCCTGCTTGTGTGGTGTAATCCAAGTGTCCGCGAGCCGCGACATTAAAAATTAACTGCAAAAGACGCCATTTACGCCATGTTTTTAGCAGAAATATCAGCTGTAGCATGTAGCCGGTAGGATGTAAACATGGCGTCGATCTTGCAAGACTTCGTATCTTAATGGACGCACGTGCGGAAGTCTCGTGAGATCGACGCCATGTTTACATCCTACCGGCTACATGCTACAGCTGATATTTCTGCTAAAAACATGGCGTAAATGGCGTCTTTTGCGGTTAATTTTTAATGTCGCGGCTCGCGGACACTTGGATTGTGCGCAACGGGCTTTGAGATATGTCTTCTCTCATTTGGTGGGACAGTTGGTGCCACAGTTGTTACCCAATCGGCATCATTTTTTTAACATCACTGTGAGATTTAACACGTTGATGTTTTGTCGCAGGCTGCCCCGTTCTCCCCATGCTAACATTCTTTGATTAACTGTGTCTGATCTCTCCAGCTCTCCACCCCCAAAGATCGTCTTCAACCGTCTGAACGGGAAGCGCTACCACGGTGCAGCCACACAGAAAAGCGCCAGCCCAACAGAGGGATTCACTCCTGCACATGAAGAGAACGTCAGATTCGTGTACGAAGGTGAGGGGTGACAGCAGGATCGATAAATGAGGGGATGTGGGTCACAGTGCCAAGGTCAGACCTCCGGGGGCCAATCCTGATGCCGGTAGAGATTGTAGATGTTTCTGTCAAGCTTTACAAGGTTTGAGGTTGTGAGGATGTGAAACCGGGACGTTGTGATGGACAGATAATCTCTTACTTTCTCTCCTTAACAACACACTTCTTCCTGACTGAGCAGCTGATTGGTTGCCCTGGGTTCACAATTTGACTCATTCTCACAACTGCCAGACTGACAATGTGCTTTTTATTTTCAGTTCGAGCTGATAAGTTGATCAACACAAAATGATTCAGCAACTATTTTTGTAACTGATTCATAACCAGTAATTTTTTCAAGATAAATGAGAAACATTTCCTGGTTCCAGCTGTTCTTTATCACATTCAGTGGTTACCTGAATGTTTTGAGTTTTTCAGTGTTAGTTTAACAGAATAAGGAATTTATGAACATCTCAGTGGGCTGTAGGAAATTGAGATGGACATTTTTCATAATCTCCTGACAGTTTATAGACTAAATATTAATCAGTTAACAAGGAAATAATCATCAGGTTGGTTGATAATGAACATGATCAGTAGCTGCGGCCCTGTTTTCAGTTTTCAGCATCAGTATTTCAGCTTATCAGATTTTTTTTGTTTGTTTATAACTTGAATCAGAGCCAGTTATTTCTAATAGTCTACCAGAAGCTGTCAGATGTGGTGTGACAAACAGGAGATTTACACTCAGTAGTTACTAGTATATAGCAGTGTGTTCTTAAAGGGTAATTTCAGTGTTTTTCAACCTGGACCCTATTTTCCCATGTTTTTGTCTCTAAGTGACTAATGGGGGACAGCACTTTTTGAAATTTGTCCAGTATCGAGCGAGACTGCTGTAGCCAGGAAAATGAGCTGAGTTGTTTCTCCTGGCTGCTTCTCTGATGTCTGACCTCATTCTTGCTCCTCTCCTGATATTTTCACATCTAACGCAGTGAATTAAGGGTTTATTTTGACCGAACCAGAGTTGGTGATTGTTGGAGCAGATGAAACACAAGTTTGACTTTATTTCTGTTGAGTTTGACTGAAGCGCGGTTTACACTGGTAAAATAACCCTCCCTGTAAATGGAGTTTGGTGGGTTTGGTGAGAGCAATAAAACATCTGTCTCTAGTTAATCAAAACATATCTTACTCTTTCAAAATGGTCTCTCTCTCTCTCTCTCTCTCTGTGGCAAAAACAACCACTTTTAGTGGATGTGCTTCGATAGGCGCAGTTGCCCATAAGGATTACATCCCAGCCCGAAGCCCAAAACTTGTCACTATAATCGTGATATGAAATCACAGTGCTGCACATGTTGATACTTTGTAAACATGTTTTGTTCAAAGCTGCAGTCACATATTAACTCAAGCGGTTACACTGACACACATTCACCTGCAGCCTCACAAATTACATTTAATGTGACACATTCGCAAGAATTCAACAGTCAGTAAAACTCCGCAGTGATTAAAAATCAGGACCGTGAACCATTTAACCTGTCTTGAAGTTTACCCAGCATAACTCACTGCTGGCCAATACTTCATGCCCTGGTGGAAATGAATGAGCTGAATCGGCATGAACGGTCTTATGTGTTACTCTTGGACGGCTGCCAGCGAAGACCGCTCGGTGTGGTGTCCTTTTGTGACAGTGAAGTTCAGCCGGGTGCAGAGCGCTTCGCTCGTCTTTGCTGCTCGCACCTGAAGTAAAGCCTTCAGCTCAGTCCGTCGAGTTGTGTCAGGACGTGTTCAGACGGTGTTTCACTCACGCCCCCACGCACACATACAGTGCAAGTGGTTTACTGGGGTGTGTTCTGGATATTTGACATCCACACATTAGTTTAAGTCATACAGGCTGTACAAACTGTAAGTAAATACGGCGTGTGGCTGAAAGTTGTGTTCAAGGCGAGCCAAAACCTTGAGGCTTATCTGGGGGTGAAGTTGGAAAACCTTCACCCACAGCAGATAAAACACACACACACAGACACACACACAGACAGGTCCAGCCCCTTCACGGGGGTGCTGGGATGTTGAGTGTCAGGAGTGAGAGCAGAAATGGAGGGAGAAAAAAAAAAAGTCACTCTGAAGTTTAAAAAAAAAGAGGCTACATTCAGGTAGCAGTTGACTGTTAGCTTGGTAGCTAGTGGAACCTCAGTCAACTTTATCATTTCCCGTTTCCTGTACTTAGATATATAGGCTCATCTTTGAAAAAGGGTACATTTTTAAGGTGGTTGAAAGAAGAGCAACAGTCAGTTAGCCACTAAGTTAAGCTAATGACAAACTATTGTTACTTAGCTAGTTACATCTTGGTCCAGGGACCAACAGGGGTCCTTGAGTGGGTTGTAGAGGGTCCCAGCAAAACGAGGAATATATTTTAACTTTTATCACATTTTTTTGAAGTTGGAACAACAAGGGAAGAAATAGGGTTTGCCATTTGAATTGATTATAATTTATAGCGATTCTAGTTTGATCATTGGTTGGCTATTTAGGTTTTATTTTCAAACCTAAATATAATAGAATCACTCGGAGTTGATTCCCTAAGACAAAATCCTGTGGTCTAAAGTGTATCTATCGTGGGGGTCATTGACATGAAAAAACTTGGGAATGCCTGAGCTAGCTAATGAATGATGTATTAGTTAGATACAGGGTTGCCAGGGTTGCGTTTTTCCCACGGAATTGGTCTACTTTTGAATTGTTACTGTGATTTATTTATTTATTTTTGGTCCGCTGGTTGAGTTAACCTATTTTGTATGCTATTTACATTAATAATATCTATAAATACACATCCATATTTAAAATGAACTAATTGATTTATACCTAAATCCTACCAAACTGATTCCAGATAAGCCTGCACACACGTCCTCATAAACATGCACATATACGACTTGCTTATTCTCTGTGTCTGCTGGCGGCTGTTTTATTGGTCGTTGGGCTGGTTTTGTCACCCAGACCTAGCAACTGTGGCTTTCTAGTTAGCTAGCATTTTGCTAACATTCACTATCAGATGTATTAAGCTAGCTAACAATTGATTAGCCAGCTAGTTAGCTAGTGTTTTGCTAAAATTGGCTATCAGATGTAACTAACTAACCTACGATATAACTAGCTAGCTATAGATTGTTGTAGACTAGCGAGCTAGTTAGCTAGAGTTTTGCTAACATTAGCTAACTTATGATGTGACTATGTACAATGCAAAACAGGTCCCAGCAACATTTTTTAACTGTCTTAAAAATGAGCTTTTATTTTCTAACATAGATGAGCCGAGGACATAACATATCTAAGTAGAAGAAACAGGAAAGGAGAAAGTTGACAGAGATTCCAGAAGGGGCGGGACTTTGTTAAGAGGAGTCTGATCTGAAGTGACCCATCCAAAGTATACAATCTGTGAATTAAACACATTATATGTGTTTGTTTGCTTGCAGCATGGCAGGAGGTGGAGCAGAAGCTGGGGGACGGTGGGGAGTCAACTGACAGCCACGGGCCCATTCAGTACACTGAGAAGACCCCCAGTGCTGCGATGAAGAGTAAGAGCCTGCATCTACATCATTCTGAATACTCTACAATTCTCATTCATTCACCTGCTCAAGTTCTTCAAAGAATACGACAACCAATGAAAATCCAGCCTCATATCTCATTACTCACAGTTTTATGACATCCTAACAGATAACCCCTTTCCTGCTTAGTAACCCCCTGAACTTTGAACCAGTGATCTCGCCATGTTTTTATTATTCCTGGTTACTTAATAAACGCCACAGGAAAGCTGAATGGCTGCTCTCATCTCTCCGCCGGAATCGCATGCCGAGTGCTTTTTGGCTCGGCTTTATCTGCAGCCAGAGGGCAGCTGTTGTAATAGTATGCTTTAATTTTTAACTCTGTAGTCTATGAGAACCTGGTTGTTCCGGATAAACCAGCCCTGACTGCTGATTGGAGCGTGTCTCATCTTGCCTCGTACACACCTGTCTGCACCGGTTCTCTCAGTGGCTCACTGCCCTGAAAGCTTGTCACTTAGCAATAATGTTCTTTTTTTTATCTGAGGCGTTTGATTCTTATGAACAGTAGTTACAACCCTGATTCCAAAAAAAAGTTAGGAAACTGTAAAATAAACACAGAATGCAAGGTTTAGAAATCCTTTTTGACCTATATAGTAAATTTAATACAATATAAATACAAGATATTTAAAGTTCAAACGGATCAGCTTTGTGTGTTGTTTATTTTTTAAATAAGCGTCACACTTTCAGTGGAAGAAGCCATGCTGCTGTAACACGCGCAGAATGTGTCTTGGCATTGTCTTGCTGAAAAATGCAGGGACGCCTCTGAAAAAGGTGTTGTCTGGATGCCATGTGACAGTTACCCATGATGCCATGGGCACTAACACACCCCTGGTCATTCTGTGTTGAAAAACACTTAGGGCCGAATTTACTAAAGGTTTGCGTGTAGTAAAACGCGTGCAAACTGATTGCACACGCAAAAAAATGTACAAAGTGATTCACTAACAGTGCGCGCTAAGGTTTGCGTCTGTCAAAGGTGCAAAATAGCGTGTCTACATCCAGTTAGTACGTCTGCCCTGATGAATATGCAATCTGGGGCGTTCACACGCAATTTTGCGTCTTTTGGGAGGGGAAAATGTAAGTGCATTAATTTAGCACACGCAACGTGATTTATCAAACTTTTGCTCATCGAAATTGCGTCTATATTTAGCACGTGTCAAAAGGAGGTGCAAACGGTTTGTATGCGTAATTGCGCACACATTTCTGAGGTTGTTGTTGCAAGAAGGAGACATCGAAACGATGAAAGGAGACACAGAGAACGCATTCTTCACCCTCGCGGTAACATTTTTGAAATGAACGAGGAAACGATCATTAAAACATATCGCCTATCCAGCATTGTCAATTTGGAGCTTGATTTGGAGCCATGAGAAGGAGTCACGCAATACCTGCAATGACAAAACACATTTTTACATTTTTCTGCATCCGAGTCATTCCAGCGTTGGGTAGTTATTACAGCTGGGATCTCCCGATCCCGTTGTTCAGATGTGCTGTCTGAATGTGCAGTGCGTTTGTGCGTCACCAAAATATCCCGGGTCAGTACATGATTCTTTTATTCTGAGAAAGTTTTCTGTTTTCCAAGTTGCGAGATGGCGAGTTTGGAGATGAGTCAATTTGTAAAATCCTTTGTAAAATAATCTGTTACATTAAAAACAAGCGCATGTTTCATATTGATTCATATGTTTTGTAAGGTGACAGTGCACCTGTTCCTCAATGCTGGTCAGAGGCATCTCATCCACTGTGCCAATACCTGTTTTATTTGCAGACGTTTTTATTATACTACGCCAGTTTTTCTTTTGTTCGTCTTCTTGATATCTTCTTTTCACTTCATCCACTGTTCGCATCGTTTTACCAACAGCATTTACCTTTTCACAAATTTCTTCCCATATAGCGTTCCTTTGTGCAACAGTCAGATTTCTTTGCTGTAGCTCATTTAAGTGTTTATTGGCTTCATCTACCAACACCTCTAATTCCATAGGGTCGGATTTCACTCTGCGCTTTCTTCTCTCCAAACTCGTCATGCTGCAAGACGCAGCATGAAAGACGCAAAACCCTCATTTAAATAGGGCGTCTCCAACACGTTTGCACCCGCTGCCATTTACGCACGCAATCTTAGTAAATCACCGGCAAACTGCGGTTCCGCCCCACGCGCAAAATTCTAGATTGCACAAGCAAATTAGTACACGCAAACTAGGATTTTAGTAAATCCGGCCCTTAAAGCGATATTCCACTCTTAGATAATCATCCACTCAGTATGTACTCACCACTATGCCGCTGTGATGATGGGTGAAGGTCTTCAGTTCACAAAACAATCCTGGAGTTTTAGGAGAAACAGGGCTGTAGCCTCATCCAGTACAATGGCAGTGAATGGTGACCACGGATAAAACGTTAAAAAAAGAACACAAAACAAACAAAATGTCTCCATCCTGCTTGTGTGGTGTAATCCAAGTGTCCGTGAGCCGCGACTTTTAAAATTAACCGCAAAAGACGCCATTTATGCCATGTTTTTAGCTGAAATGTCAGCTGTAGCATGTAGCCAGTAAGATGTAAACATGGCGTTGATCTCACAAGACTTCGGCATGTGCGTCCATTAAGATATATACTAAGTCTTGGTATCCATGTGGCACAAGTGAACAAAATGAATGAATCATAGAACACTTGATTTATTCTTGGCTTTAATTCTGTTGTCTCTGTGTGCAGACTTTGTGCCCATAGACCTGGAGGAGTGGTGGGCTCAGCGCTTCCTCGCCAACATTGCCAACCTGTCATGACAGGGTGAGGCTTTGAGCCGGGACAAGAAGCACCACGTCGATGCTCCACGGGTGACTGCATCACAATGGTGGAGAGGAGGCGCGTCCGTCTCCGGGATCCGCGGTGCAAAATGGTCGTTGCGTAATTTGGAATCTGATTTGATGCCCTGTGCTTCACGCTGCTGTAGAGAAACCTGGGTGCACAACACAACCCCGACCCCACCCCTACCCCCACCCTGATGCAACAACAGCGACCTGACTGAACTCACAGCGCTGACTTGATGTTGTGCTGCTACGAAGGACCCGCCTCTCTCTACTTGAATGACGAATCGGATAGAAGTTGTGAGATTTTTTTTCTTGTGTAAGAACCTGCCTCCTTTCTCAAATGTGCTCAGCTGTATGTTCGCCTCGGCTGATCTTTTAATATAAATCTACTGAAGAGCAAAAAAAAGTAAAATGTTTTTCAAAAATCTCCTGAGTGATGAATCATTCCTGTGACTGACGAGACACATTTGGTGTTAGTTTTTCTCCTTGCGGACACACCAAAACTGGAACTCTACACACGATTCTGAAAACCCAGAGTTTCATGTACAAACACCAAGACTTCAGTGCCTGGGTGCATAAACCACCTCAAGTTTGTCCCCTAAGCCAATGAGTGCTGCATAAAGCCTCTTAGGTTGTTTCCTCGCCTAAGTGTTTAAACTAAGGCTTTCACGGCAATTAGTATCATAATACAGCACATGTGCGCTTCAGTTACCATGGTTACCCTTCACTTACAGCATTCTTTAATGTTACTAGACAGTAGTATTTAGCTAGTTGTTAGTTAGCTTAGCTAACACAGTGTTAGCTAGCTTCTCCAAAACGGACAACCAAAGAGAAACAAAAAGATGATAATGTGTCCTTGAAAAATATGGAAAAAACACACAATCCAAAGTAAATTAAACCTTGCTGTGACAAAAACACACAACCAGAAGATGTATCAAGATATCACTGACAAAATAGTACATGAAATTATGAAGGAATATCAAAATATTACTGTGACAGCAACAAAGCAGATAGTCAAACATCAACAAAAACTGGTGAGTTTCACAGTTGTGTTGACGTCTGTCTAACTAGCTACAAAGGTGCCAGTACCAAGTTTCTCTTCTCTCAGTGTCTAGTGGGTTTTCAGTCCTGAAAAATGCATCTAGGCATTTCCTCCTCCTGTTTAATGATCATAAATTCAACAACTGTCTCATGTTTGACAAATTATTTCTCTTTTAAGGGACTGTTATGGGTCAGGACCTTCTAGCAACACATGGGACAAGACAAGGGAATACTTACATGGCTGAGGGAAAATACTTTAACTTTGAACTAAAGGGTTTTCCCTTAAATCATCCTAAGGAAATCCTTTAGCCTAAGTGCTTTTATGCAGCCAGGCACAGACTGTTAAACGAAAAAACACGTGAAGGATTAATTTTTGTAGCATAAATGATATGACTGAGTGTATAACATCTTTTATACACATCAAGTGACTACCCTGTATCAGAAACATTTACCGTTTTTTATTTTCACAGTGAGTTCACAATAAATGTAACATTTGAAACAAAAGACTTAAATACAAAACCTGAGGACATAAAAACTGAACAACTGTTTGTTGACATAGTTTTAAACAAGATGGTAAAACCTGAGTCTCTAGAAGCAACCACAAAGTCATTAAAAGGTCATAATTTAATTTTCAAAGTTATTTTCAGACAAAAGTAAAACCTGCAGCCTTTCACATATTTTCATTAACCTTTCTTACAGTCAGAGTTTTGTTACATGGCTGTGACAGCTCTTTTCCTGCTCGCTACACTTTCACCTGCTGTTTTTGCCCCCTTGGCCGTCTTCTTGCCCCGCCTGCGGCTCGGGGCCGAGTGGCCCGGCTTGGCCGTGGTGAAGGTGATGCACTGGGAGTCCAGGTAGTCCACCAGCTTTGCGGCACCTAAGCGGATCCCAGCCGCCTTGAGTCGCTCCTGCAGCTGGGACAGGACCAGAGGCTGGTACTGGAGGATCTGGGTGTAAAGTCCAGAGTCGGACAGGATGAAGGAGCGCACCGCCCGGAGGCGATCCTGAAGGCGCGTCGCCGCCTGGGAGTTGGAGATGCTACCATCACTGTCTGAATCGGAGGAGAGGCACAGCTCTGGGTTGGACCTGCTGAGAGAAGGAAGTGTGAAGATGTACATACTGTAATTGTGGAAGTTATTTCAAATTGAGTATTTATGTAACAAAACACTGTTTGGAAACCCGAATTAAAAATGAATCTTTCATCTTTTAAGTTGGACCCATTTGTCCCCCAAAATGCAGCTGAATCTAACATTTTTTTCAGAACTGATTGATTTCTAAATGAATCTTTTTGTCTATAAAATGTTGTGACCTTTGACCATCAAAATCTGAGCAGTTCATCCTCGAGTGCAAGTGGGCATTCTTGACAAATTTGTTAAATAAAGTTTGCCCCCTTAATGTTCCCACATGTATTTCTATTTATTCTGTACCTCACATGTGTTTAAGTATCAGAGAGCCCGTCAGTAGCCTGAGCACACTTTCTGTAGTCGCTGTGTGACAGTTTTTCTAGTGACGGTGTCATTTTGAGCGCTTTGAAAACATGTACAGCTGCAACAAAGCAGATGTGCAGTGACTGCAGTGTGACACACTTGAATCCACATGGTACCTTTCAGATTCCTCGCTGGCAGCAGTCGAGGAGGTGTTGGATCCCTGTGAGGCAGACAGCGGCTCGGCCTCCTCCTCCTCTCTGATGTGTTTCAGAGGGGAGGTGGCAGCGGGCGCCCTGGGCTCTTTAAACTTCACCGTCTGGGCGCAGGAGAGCGGCCGTTTGCCAGCGGCCACCGAGCTGCCGGGCGGGGGCTTCATCTGGGCTGCGCGGCCCGCAGAGGGTGCTTCGTCTTCAGAGTCTGAGCCAGCGAGCTGGTGGGTGTACTGGTGGATCTCCTTCAGTTTGAGGATCATCTGGCGCTTGGGTAAAGGCCGAACACCGAACCTGCACAGAGGAGAAAGTAAGTGGATTTGTGACGGACAGACGAACAAACAGATGGACGGGAGGAAAACAGCCTGAGACGGAGAGCCGAGCCAGACAGACTAAGATAACAGTGACACTGCGGGAGGTAATCCAATAGGCTCCTCACTTAATAGCATTGATTAGAGAAAAACAAAACAAAAAAAACCATGTGGTCCTTCTTCACCCTTTCTTTAATACAGGGGCGGGATGAGAGTGAACCAACTGACCTGTTGAGTTTGTTCTTGAGCTCCGGTGTGTCCATGTCAGAGTAGTGGGGCATGGGAGTGATGGGCACCAAGGTGCGACGCCTTTTATTGTGAGATGATACTGATGACACAGAAACAGGAAGACATTTTTGAGACTGAAGTCTGATTTCTGCACCAGAACTTAGTAATTAAAAGACAACTCTTTAAAAACAAAAATTAAACACTCATACACTCACATGATGCTCAGAGAATTATGATGTTATCAGTGATGTGAAGTGTCTGAAATTTGATCTTGGTTTTCCTTCAGCTTGCCTCGCCTACTGCAGTTAGTAATTAACTACATTCCCAGAATTCCTTCAGAGTGCCAGTGTGTCAAATTTACAGGGATTTATTGGCAGAATATGTCAGAAATAGAATGTAATATTCAGCAGTATGTTTTCATTAGTGTACAGTCACCTGAAATTAAGAATGATGTGCGTTCATTAACTTAGAATGAGCCCTTTTTATCTACAGAGGGAGCCGCCATACTGTTTCTACAGAAAAGACAAACCAAAAACAGGTTCTAGATACGGCCTTTTGCATTTTTGGGGAGTTTCGAGGGGTCACCATAGTTTCTTTTACACACTTGGAAGGGGAGAGTGAGGGTGTTTGCAATCTGGAAAGTAAAAGGCTAATTTTATTTGAATTTAAGTGCTTGGATGATTAGACAAACCAGACTGAATAATACACACATACAACATGATTATTTGATGTTTGCGAGTCTTGTAAGCCAGTTTGCGCAACATACTACACTGACATCCGAACACAGGCTGCAGATCTTTTCGTTTGATCATTGGACATAATTTAGTCCATCTTGTCAATATATTTTTAGCACTATTTAATTCAGGGGCATAGTGAGGGTGTAAAGTAAACAGAAAGCTCAGTTTATCCACCTCTTTGCCACAACATCCTTGATTTGGCTATGATGGTCAATGTAAGATTTCATCTACACAAAGTCTGCAGGGGAAGTATCATCGCTGTTGCAGCCGTGTCAGCAGTACAAGGAGCCAAAATAAGCCAAATTAAGTTTATCTTTGCAAATCTTTTATGTTTAATCTTGGGGTTAAGGCAAAAATTAGGTTAATAAACAACTTCTTCTGTACGTCTTGAGACTCAGAGTAGAACACAAGACAAACTGTGCACATTAATGGAGGAAATGTGACTATTAAAACATCTACAGTTTTACTCTTAAATGCCTCAAGATGTGGAAATCGCTATCATTCTTTTGTGAAGGCATGCCGACATTAGTTAGCGTACATTTCTGCATGATTTAAAAAAATAATTGGTGGGAATTGGTGGAAGGAATTTTAGTTAATTACAGAAAAACTGCAGCGAGAGTAAGACTGCGTACCTGGTGTTTTGGGCTGGACAGAGGGGTTCACTTCCTCCTCTTCCTCCTCCCAGCTGTCCCATATTTTGGAGTCCAGGAGGCTGTTGTTGATCTCAGGCGCAGTCCGGTCTGTACGGGCCTGTGCGCTGGTGGACGGTTGTGAAGTGTGTGCTCTGGACAGAGAGGTCACGCTGCCATGGCCGTTGAGTAAACTGATGCTGGGACCGGACGGTGATGGCTGACAGTTGGTAGAGGAAGATGACCCTGCTGTTTCTCGCTGCCCCAGGCTGCGTTCCTGCTGGCTGGACCCTCTGCTGTCCTCCAGCCTCAGACTGAAGCAGCCCGGGTTGGCGTCTACACAGGCGTCAAGGCCCCACGAGTCGTTGAAAGCTATCGGGGGCTCGTCCATGGCCATGAAGCTTTGATGGAAACTGGATTCAGCAACGCCTGCTGCCCCAGTTTCTGCTTCTTCCTGCTCTCCTTCATCATGTTTGTCATTATTTTCACACTCTATCCCACCTTCCTCGTCTCTTCCCTTCCTTGTTAGCTCACCTCGTGTGATGTTGCCTGATTCAAAAGATCGTCGGCTTTGACGAGAGGAGTCGCTGTGTCTCTGAGTGAGACCTCTGTGAGAGGAAGAAGATGGTGGATCTGAAGGGTCAGACAGCGGAGAGAGGTGAAAGCTCCCCAACTCTGTCCTCTCTGGGCTGTCGGGTGGCACCCTGTCCCCTCCTCGACTCGTCGACCTCTGCTTCTCGAGGCTGCTGTGGAGCGGGGAGGAGACAGGAAGGACTGGGGGCTGGTGGAGCTCAGTGTGAAGGGGAGTGCTGCTGTAAGGCTGGGGCTGGAGGTGGAGGGGTGTGTCTGAAGGGTGTGAGCGCTTAGATTGGCTTGAGGGAACCACAAATGGTTCACAACTGCTGTTTCTTTTAGGACTTGCTTTGAGATCAGAGCTGGAGCTGCAGGGAACCGTCTCTGGAACGCTGCCCTCTGCTGGGCTGACGTGAGCAGAAACTCTTGCTGGACTGTTGGAGCTCTGAAGTCTGTTGGATGAGGATGAAGAAGTGTCACCTTTAGGGAACAGCTGCGTCCTGCATATGCTGCTTCTGGTCTGAGTGGAGCTGCTGGCCATGTTGCTTCTTCCGGGCTGGAGCGGCGTGGACGGGAGCAGCCAAGACACTTCAGGAGACCAGTCCTCTGGACTTTGCGCCAGCGCTGCAGGCGGATCATCAGGACTAAACTCTAAACTTCTGGATTTTTTAAGCTCCAGGGTGGGTCCGTTAGGTGTCGGGGCTGGCTGAGGTTCGATCTGGGTGCAGCCCTCACAAGGAAAATGTGGTGAAGGACTGCGGGAACTAAGAACGACCTCCATCTCCTCGCTTGAGTCAGACAAAACTATGAGCTCTGGTTGCTTCTTTTTCAGAGGCGAGTCAGGAGAAAGAGGGACACAGATACTACGAGGACCTTGGCTTTCTCGTTTCAAAGGGACATCCAGGTCCTCAACAGATGTCCCGCGGTCACCCACCTGACCAGGGGACTGCCCTGGGACAGGCAGGTTGGATATATTGGGTGGAGGGCTGGGGGAGATGTCATTGACTACGCTTGCTGAAGACTGAAGCAAAGTTCTGCCAGACAGTTCAGATGAGAGTTTATGAGGGTGGTGTTGTTGGAACTGAAGGGTGTGTGTCTTAGCTGGAGCAGACATAGAGGGTAAGATGGAGGGATCTCCTTCCTCATAGACACCCCAGGAGTCAGAGAAGAGGCGGTTGTAGCTGCGATCTAGGCTGTGGTTCGGCTGCAGGTTTTTTACACTGCATTCTGTTGAGCTTCTCCTGGGTTCTTTCAGTTTTGTGAACACTTCTTCTCCACCTTCCTCTTCTTCCTCCTCCTCCATGCTGTCCTTCTCTTCCGCCATCTTTCTCTGTGTGGCGGCAAACTCATAGATCTCCTCCAGCTCTTCCTCGTTCACTTTCTCCTCGCCGATCTCTCTGTCGTCTGCTGTAAGGTGGTCGGCTTGCCGATCTCCTTCTGGTCCTCTCTCTTCATCGCTTCCTTTGTCTGCATCTGCGCCCTCATCTTCGTCCTGCTGGTTCCACATGGAGTGGAGCAGCTCCACGAAGGCCTGATCCGTTTGGTTGTTGACATGCTCCTCCTGGTTCACGTAGTCGTCTCCCTGAGTCGCTGCATCCTCTTGACAGAGCTCGCAAAGCTGCTGCAGCTCCTGCAAGTCCAACCTTTAACAGACAAAAAAGATGAGAGAGGCGTCTTTAATCTTAACAGCTGTATTCAATCTCACTGAGGAGAAATTTAAGGTTAGAACAATTTTCATATATGCATTTCTTGAACATAAACCATTACTTTATACAAAGCTAAATTTCAGGGTTTCTGGATGTTACAAATGTTACCACAGAGTATAATTTACTTCTACTTCCTAGTTCATAATGCCCAGTGGTAAAGCAGTTCTGGAGAGTTTACCTGGATGTGCAGTTATATACTGAGATACTGGGATGCAAACAATAGAAAAGATTACACGGTGAATATTGAATTTAAGCTGACCTCGGTATGTCTAAACTGTGGAAAAGGTCAGGAGAACGAGTGAAAGCTGCTAAAACTTACAGGAGGCGGACATGTAAGGGTGTGATATCTTGGGAAACTGAGGTTAATGGGTGATGAGATCTTTCATCTTGGAATGACGGCCCAACAATTTTGGCTTCTATTTCCCAAACTTTCTTGTTTTTTTTTCCAATAATCAAAATAGTTTATAGTTCAATGCTTTTTTTTAACCACTTGCCCAGTCAGGCAAGTGAGTTACCAGATTTACCACATGGCATTTCAAATGCCCCGGGCAAATGGGCAGTCCTTACTGTTGAGCCCTAAATACGTCCCCCTTCAACCAATTTATTAAAGAAGTCAGCTGATGAGAAACTAGCTTATCATTCCTACATGCTCATATTATATGGTTACCAAAACTGACCAGTTTTGACTTGTGAGCTCATTATACCCCAGTGCCTTCAGCAGGCACAGCCCAGCGTTTCAGAGCAGAGAATGCTGCTTGTTTTTTTAAAAAATTTTGAAACCTAATTTCATATAGTAGACAGTTTCTTTTCAGAAATCGTTCACATTTGGTTGGGTGGTTAATAACATTTTTCTGTGGGGGGGTGACAAACTGAGAACACAGACAACACCCTGAAGCAGACTGTCACGTTGAAACACTGGTAAAATAAAGAATATTATCTTTTGCATTGTGGCTACAAAAGTGTGCAAGTCTGCACCCGTCCAATATTTTTTCCTCCTCCCTACCAATCCTGAAAGTTTACGCAGACTTAACACGCATTATGACAGACCAGAACAAAGGTCACCAAATTAGCCCAAATTAGCTGGACCAGAGGTGGAGCTTCATTTATTTATTTATTTTTAACTATAGGGCTGGCTCATACATGGAATACTCACCTGGATGCAAGCTCCAGTACATGAGGCTGCAGTGATGCTGGGATGGAGCAGTGGGCTGTGTAGAGGTACTGCAGCAAAGCAAACACCGCCTGTCCCGGCACATCGGTCATTAACACCCTCTGGGCTGCAGGTGTTCCCTCCTCCTGCACCCCAAAACCACTTTCATGTACCTGTGAGGAGAGCACAGGGAGAAGGAGAAAATGACCGAGAGTAAAAGCACCGATGATGTTTCTGTTTTCTGTAAAAATGCCATTTATGTAGACTGACTGAATGAAAATTATAATAGTCTTCAACAGAACTCACAGGTAAAACACATACTACACATTTCCTGCAATACAGAATCTCTCTTCCTTTTTCTAAATAAAGTTTTGGACAAACTCAGGTTCACAAATATCTGCTAATCACTAAAATCCACTGGAAAGCCTGTGCTCAGCTTAATTAAAGGAGCTGAAACTCTTGGCTGGTAAATGTCCACTATTGTGACAGATTTTAGTCTTAAAATTATACTTATCCAGAGGGAAACTGTTTTGCAACAGCTGCAGTGACAGGTAGGATAAAGTGCAAATATAAAGAGTGCATTTATATCACTTTAGCAAGTCATCTTTCAATTATACTACAGTTATCATTTAAAAGTGAAAACAGAACACAGATTACACATAAATACGCAGTCCTAGTTTTTATATTATCAGGGCTAATTTTACCATTTCTGCCAGCAGGGGGCAGCGAGCATACACCATGAAGGAATGAGCGAAGTAGACCTCTCCACTGTCCACCTGGAGCTGCACATCACTGAGCTGAGGGTTGTTCACCATGCTGCCCAGGTCCGATGCCAGTCTGGACAGCGCCACCTACAGGGGAAACACCAGCAGGAAACACTCAGAACACAGCAGAATTAACGCATGAAGCAGGGGCACTGTGGGCGGTACGGTTCCACAGGGGTTGCGGTGGAGCCAAAGAATCTCGCATGAAACTATTTTCTTTGGTTTTTCTGTCATGTAAATATGCACAAATATGCACTGATGATTGGTGGGTAATCTCCACTATATGTTTATGTTGTCCAATGTCAAGTCTTTATTTAATCATGACAGCTTTGATCATCAGAGTGCTATCCACGATTGTGACAGCTTTCTCTTTGACCTCTAATTTCCCAATAGAGCTGAAGTGAGCTGTTTTCAAAATTTTTCTGCCCAAGGCACACCAAATGGCAAGCCAAAATCTCAAGGCATACTTGTATTCATATCCATGCAATCAGAAGCAGAGTTCCCAGAGAGTGAAAAAAAAAAATCAACCAGAGCTTGGCAACTGTGGGGCAAAAACTGGGTTGTTTTTTTTTGACAGAAGGTTTTTAAAAGATTTTTTTTACTGATATAGTAAATTAAAAATTAATTCATAACTTTTTGATTAGTTGTGTACTGCAATAATAATTTATGTTTGGCACAAGGTCCCCATCACACCTGGGCTTGCCTCTGTTGACTAAAATTGACGACATAAAGGCAAAAACAGCCAGTGGAGGACAGCAAATTGTGGACAATACATCATCGAATGCCAGGTCAGATGTTTTGGAGAAATTTGGTGTGCTCAAAGATTGTGAATATTGTTGTCAGTGGCTTTGCTGCTTGTAAAAAGTTTCAAAAAGTGTCAGCTTTTGACAGCCGCAAGTGAGGCTGAGGTGCTGCACCAGTTGAGAACACAAGTGAGTAACAAGTGATTGACTTTATCGAGCGTTATTGTGTATAATCACCTGTGCAGGTCAAGTCTTGGAGCTTATATTCAGGGTTCCAAGCTGCTGTGAATTTTACTTAGTGATAATTGTAGGTAACATGTCGGTTCTCGTTCTCAGCTCCGTAAGTGTGAATGAAGGGGGCTTTGCAAAACTGGACCCAGAGCAGTAATCCAACATATTTTTGGTACTAAATATATAAATTGCTAACAGGGTGCATGTAGTAACTAGCGTGCCCTCGGGCCCGTTATAACTACATTACACCACTGACATGAAGGCACACAGTGGGCAGTGTATTAAACAATATGATACAATAATTAGTTTTAATATCTGGGCTTATTATTTTGTAGTACACAGTATATGTAATATTCAATTAAGGCATATGTGAAGAAAACCTGATGATCTGATGTTTTGTTTCACTAAAAATGTTTTAACTAACATACAGTATATCACAGGGCAAAAGCGATTTATATGTTAAAGAGGCAGAGTAACTCTGCAGAAATCCAAGTTGTCAGAATTGAAGTTGTCAGTGTGATGTCGACTTGTCTTACTGATTGGCGGGGGCCTCGCTGTGTATCTGCTCCTGGTTGATCAGTCGTCCTCTTCGCTTGGCCGTGTGTGTCGTCCGAGCGTGTGTGTGTTGTTTCTGGCAGGAAGCCGCTCATGCAGAGGTCAGCCTGCTCCTCTGACTCCTCCAGGACGAAGCCGCTCAGATGAAGTTTTGTGATCACACCGGTACCTTTCTCTGTGGGAACAAAGACAATCGGGACGTGAACTGATGACCAGTTAAGTCACTACACTGTGAGTGGACAAGCTGCTCCTGTGGGTTACAATAATGCAGCAGCATGTATGAATTCAAGGTTGAAATTTAATAAATTTTTTAGAAGTAATGTCTAATCATATAATAAGACTTGTTGTTTTCTGCTTCTACTACTTTTTTTAAAACCAAAAACTACGCTGATTTTTTTTAAGCAGAACAGATGAGTTAAAAGTGAATTTCACCCAGATTTTATGTCCTCCACACTTCCAAAAGATGTTTGTGTTTTAGTGTTGTGCTCTAGTGTTAATTTTATCAGCCATTTTTAAATTTAGTCTCAGTTTTAGTCCCGTTTCAATTGCGCTTGCTAGTTTTTATCACATTTA
>JAJHUR010073674.1:0-10948 GCA_027495735.1 Lutjanus campechanus
CCCTTGTCTCTGATCGGTCATATAGTGTATAGCTACTTCAAGACTCACGATTACAAGACAGAGAGTTGTATAATGTGAAGGCACAGTGATCTGAAGACTTTGAAAGTCATGTAGTGTGATGAAGACTTCAGGCTGGACAGTGGTGCTGGGAGCTTGCCAACTTTGCTGATTAGCAGTCACACGAACTATAGCTAAAACAGGTGGGAATGTAATTTGTTTTGCAAAAATTTGGTGCTGGCCAAATTAAAATTTTGACCCGATGATGCTGCTAGATAAAAGGTCTGTAGGGTTAATAAACTGGTGTGCTTTAAAGTTAACATAATGCCAAATTGAATGTAAGTACGCCCTAAAAATTGCTCAAATGGCAAGTAACTTAATTTCTGATAATCACGTTTACTACTTTTACTCACTAGATTTTCAGAACTCTACTCATCACTGTCTGAGGTCACAAGGTCAGCAATCGCAGTCAGTTTGGTAACTACTTTCAGCACAATCAACAGTCCAGAAGACACATAAATAAAGCAATGAGTTTTTTTTTTTTTGCATTCCCACTGAAGCTTCCTTTTTTCCTAAACTTTCCCAAACTCATAAACAAAAAGCAGCTCATAACTCATAAGCATAAGTGGCTCTGCTGCTGTTCAGACTCACTCAGAGCTTACATCTATGACTATGCAATTAATTTCCTCTGGGCAGATTTTCCCTCCGCTTTGAAGTGGGGAAACAATATAATTTTTTGTACATTCTTAATACCATCACTTCTAGTTTGGTGACTTTACATAAAAGGCGTTTGTGTAAACAGCGCCGTGCGGCAGGAGGCCCTTTTTTACGGTGGAATAAAACAGCTTTGGCCTTCATGTTTTTTTACAGCTGAGGAGGCTGATCCTGAACCCCTGTGTTTCAAAGCTTCTTGAGCCCTGCACAATCCTCTACCCCCACCCCCGCTCCTCTGCAGAGCTGCTTACAATAGGCCCTCATTCACCCTATCTTCTTTTAAACACCAATAAAATCTTTTACATTTCCTCAGCAGGCAGTTAAAATTCGGCTGACTACCGTGCATTCCCCCTGTACTCTGCACAGTCTCTCCATGTCATGTTTGGTTGTTCTATTCCATCGTCGTTCCCTGCTTCAACGTATCCTCGCTTAACTCTAGCTAACCTTGAGGAGATAACACAAGAGAAGAAGCGGTTTATTTTACGACCAGAGCTTTGGGTGCTTTGTTTGTTTTCCCAGGTCACCTTTTGGCGCTAGAGGGATTCTTTTTGACATATGAGAAGCGTCCCAGGCCTGAAATATTTCACAGCTTAGCGGCCATTTGTAAAAGCTGTTAGGCGCACACTTCCCGACTGCCTGAAAGTGTGCTCATCTCATCCTTCCTCTCTCCCAGTCTCGCCTCTTTTCATGGTTCTTTTTCCCTCATCTTTTGTCATGCCCGTCTCCCCCATCTGCCTGCTCCTCCTCACCCTCTATCCTTCATGCTTTCCACTCTTGATTGTGTCTTTGTTGTCCCATCTGCCTTGCTTCCTTTTTCCAGTGCCTTCTCTCCTTCTTTTCCAACCTTTTTTGTTTCCTTTCCTCCATCCTACACTCCTCTTCTCAAACTTTTTTGTCCCTGTCCATCTCTGCCCACCTCTTCCTATACTTACCTTGTCTCCATGCCTTCCCTGTACTCCTTTCTTCCTAATTTCGTTCCCTTTCTTGGTTCTGTCCCATTCTTTCAGAGACATATAGGACGGGTTGACACCTGAAGGCCTGGTTCCTGAATTGAACCAATGAAATAACAAAACACTGTTTCAGTTTTCAGGTGGCCTGGTTTGCGTTCACAGAGGGAAAATTAACACAAATTATGTGGTGGAAATGTCATTTGAGGGGAAATCCCAGACAAACTCCCAATTAGTCATGACTGAAAAACATTTACTCATTTCAAATTAACTCAAACCACCAAAAATCTCAAAATGTTGAGGTGACAGTAAATCAGTGGTGTTGGCCTGACTGCATGGTAGAATGGTGAGTGGAGTGTTGTATGCTAAAAAGAAAAACAAAGGCAAGGATGAGGAGTATGCAGCGAAAGAGCAGTTTTTTCTTACTCTCTCTCTCTCTCTGGCACAAGTGGCAAGGGGTGTTCTCTTGAGGTAATGGGAACAGCGGGGCCAGGTGTTTCCAATACCTAACAACCTGACCACACCTACCGGGCATCTGTGACACAGAACACTGACAGACAACCAGCCCACCAGTCTAAAGGGGTGGGGTCATCGCATTGGTCATAGTAGAATAGAATAGGTCATAGAAACTGCCCAACTTCTACCTGGATAGCATTCATTGTGGAGCACTGTCAGATTCTGTTCATGTTGGTGTTGATCTGGAGTGCATATCAGCAGACTCTGAATGTCTTATAAGACAGCGGGGATTAAATCATTTAACAATGCTGGTTCGACTCCCGTCTGCGGCCCATTTGCTGCGTGTCATCCCCCCTCTCTCTACCCGCTTTCCTATCACATCTTCAGCTGTCTTGTGAATAAAGGCAAAAAGCCCAGAAAAATAATCTTTAAAAAAACAAAAAACAAAAAAAACAATGCAAGCATTTCTCATTTTGTTGTCAGTCCAGGTTTGTCCCCTACTGGTTCACATTTTGGTAGGCAAACAAGCTACTAGTTCACCAGTCACCAAAACAGGAAAACATTATTTAAATAAATGAAATGGCACACAACGGTACACTCATGTGATCAGTTTCAGTGGTGTTCAAACTAGATATGAAATGCTCCAGAGTTAACTTGACAGCAGTCTGAGATCACCCCTTCGAGTCTGATGGCCGCATGTTCAGTCTGCACCAGAGTTCAAGTCTGGCATTCACACCAACCGGACCAAGGGGGCAAACAATCCAAGGTTCAGTTCATCCGGACTAAACAAGGCTGGTGTGAACCCTCTCATTGGGGTCTTGGCCTCCAGGCCAAGTGGCTTGTGGTTATATCTTATGGCCTCGGCCAACCCATGCCAATCCCCCTTTCTTCCCCTTAAACAAGCACGAGTTGTGAGACTCTAATCATGTATTGGCCGTGGCTGCAAGACATTTGTACCCGTGTACTCATGCAGGAGAGCAGAGAGAAGGACATTTACAACTATCAGCACTTTTGTAGCTTCTAACTGAATATCTGTGGTTTGAAGTTTAGTTTCTCTCCTGTGTCGCCGTTTGTACTTTCAGGTCTCTATCTTATTTTACTGTTTCATGTTCACTCTCAGCTGTATAGGAGTTGTATTAAGTTACTGCTGATGAAAATACAACATTTCCTGATTTAGCTGCTTCGTGATAAAAGCATTTAAATAAGAAAATAGCAGGGCGGTTTTATTGTGAAGAATTTATAGGAAATAAAGTGTTTATTCATGGGTAGCCTTGTTGTAATAAAGATGCAAATCTTTCCCATGCTGGGCTAAAGTGCTGACTCAAACCAAGTGAAGCCAAGCCAGCACGTGTGTGGAAAAAAACAGTCATAAGTCCCTGTAGTCTCTGTTCCTTCTGTCTTTATCTTCCGGTCTTCTTCCTTTCCTCATTTCTGTAAGTCCTGCCTTTTGTCCCTCTCCTCTACCTCACTTCCTTTCCTTATTCCCTCCATACATCCATGAGTTCAATCTTCACCTCTGCCATCATTACACTGCTCCCTTCTTTCCTACATCCTCCTCTACCCTCTTTCCATCTTTCTTGTGTTGCGTACTTTGATTCCGGTCTCCACATCCACATGATCAACATCATGAGAAAACCCTCATGACAGTGTGACACTGTGCCAGCTCTGCCATGCGGACAGTTTCAGCCCAGGGACACCGAACTGTTTTGGCGCAGGACTCCTCAGGCAGGCATTGTCCCCAAACCTTAGTGAATTCTGAAAATTCATAGCCCATGGCGGAGAGATTTTCCATGGAAACTTTTCAGGGACCTTTGTTGTACTTTGATCAGAGGGACCAGGGTCTAAATTTAGTTCCTCATAGTTTGTGGACCCCGAACGTATTTGCGGTTGTCACACTTAAGACGGAATAAATAACTGTGAAACAACTGCTGTCCTCGTGTTTTCCCCTTTAACATTCACCTTCTGTGTCTCTTTTGTAACACCCATCTGAACATTAGAGCAATGCGGCAGTAAAATACAAAGAACAACATGATGACAACATTCTTTTGTTGTTTTGTCACCAGTGGAAATTGTCTCCCAAACAATGCTTGTTTTTTTTATTTATCTAACTCATTTTTTTTAACATTCATTGTTCTTTAGCTTACGTAGGTGTGGAACATAAACTGAAATGCTGAAATTCCTGATTCACTACCTTAGTTTAGTTCCTTGTGCTCCTTATTTCCTTGGCCTATTTGTCAGTGAAGGAAGAAGCGTTCATATCATTTACTTCAGGAAAAGGACAAGTCCTACTTAAAAACACAATATGTAAGTTCTGCAATGTGGTGTGTCTCACTTTAAACAAGAACAAAGACATAGTTTGACAGCATCATGAGGTAGTGTGGGATCATGGGAGCTGTTGTCTTTATTGTTAAACAGCCAGCATAGCAGATGAAAATCCGACATGACTCAGGCAGAAATCGCATTCATGACAGAGGTAATATTGAAGTCTTACTCACCTTACGTACACAGTTATGTTTGCTGACTTTCTTCCTCACTCTCAGATATGTATCCAACATATCCCATGTTTGCTAGCAGCTAGTCGGAAATGCACCATTAGCCTTGGAAATAATTGTGATGTATGTAAGTACTCAACTCAACAAAATATATAGTTCTAGGAAATGTTACATATTACAACTTTAAATAAAAGCACATAAATATTATCAGCAAAATGTAGTTGAAGTAAAAATAGTGGTTTGGCTCCTCTGACTGATATATTATTATACATGACATTATTAAGTGTCATCATGTTACTGTTAGTTGCTGGACGTTAGAACTACTTTACAGTCAGCAGATAAATCTGAGGGGTTGTGAGATGATTAATGGGAAAGAACAGAAGAAAAACAGGCTCTGATACACAAATCTATTTTCAGTTTTTTGGACTGTTTCTCTTGTCTTTGATTTTTGGTGAAATATTGTCTCATTTGAGCATTTATTGAAAAAAAAAAGTATGACATTTTGAGTGAAAAATCACTTTTTGGCAATGCTTTTAACAACTCATAGACATTTGAAATGTGACCCTAATTAGATACTGCTTTTTTTAATATGTCAAAAGCCGAAACAGTCGTAAAACTCTGGCTTAGTCTTTAACATTGTGCTGTATTTTAAAAGCTTTGTATATTGTGTAAACTCTTCATCTGAAAAGTAAAGCCAAGTACAATATTTCTCTCTGAATTGTAGCAGAGTAGAAAAAAAAGAAATCTAGAGGTAGAGCTACAACAATTAATGAATTTATCAATTAATTGTCAACTACTAAATTAATCACCAACTATTCTGATAATTGATTAATCATGTAGAGTCCCTTTTAAGTAAGAAATATCCTAATTCTCTTATCTCAGCTTCTCAAATGTGAATATTTTCTGGTTTCTTTCTGTCTTTGGATTGTGGACAAAACAAGACCTTGGAGGAAATCATCTTGGGCTTTAGGAAAATGTTTTTTGGCATTTTATGGCCTAAATACCTTTTTTACATTATCCATCATGATAATACATGACTAGTATTCCTTTATCAGTCCACAGTAGAATTAATAGGAGTATTAAAGGTGTTAGGAGTACAAGTGTGGACAATAGTTTCCTCAGTGTTCTGGCAGAATTTGATACAGCCCTGCTCCGAGGTGTGAGTGTTAACCACTGCACACCGTGAGGCATTTCTAACTTGAGTGCAGCCTACCATTAGCCTCGCAGTGAAGATAATACAACTTCCTCTTTCCACATGTTAGAACCTGACAGCCAATTGGAGCCATAAAAGTCCAGAAGGTTCCCATAGCCAGCAGTTCACACCAGGCAGACTGTTGTTAATGTTAATGAGGTGTGATGGCAGGCTGCTTGGTTGTCAAGGTCAAGGCTAGCACAGCTTACAACATGAAGAAGTAGCAATGCAAGGTCTGGAGACAAGTGGCTGAGCACCTCAGTGCTGCTGGGACAAAACAAGAAGGAAGAGTTTTTTGTCCTGTGGATGTGGGTGGGGATAAGGGTTTTCTTAAATTAAGTCTGTAAGTTGTACTTTTTTATTGTCATTGAAATGCTATTTGTTTTAAAAATGATAACAATTTAAAAATGAAAATGAAAGTAAAATTACTTCAGATCTTAAAGGACCAGTGTATAGGATTTAGTGTCATTTAGCTGTGAGCTTTCAGATTACAAACACCTCGTCTCACCCTCCCCTTCCAAATGTGTAGGAGAACCTATGCTGACTCACACAAAAAGGGGAAAGCATTGTCTTGAGCCAGTGTTTGGACCAGAAAATAGGATTTCAACCTATTTAATACACCGTTCATGGCTCCAACTCATTATTTGGACTGGTGTATTCATTTCTGGATGTGTAATTATTACATATTGCTCCTTTAAATAGACTCCGAGACATTTGGCAGCTGCATTCATTCTTCATTTATTCTGTCAAAACAAAAACCAACTCTCCTCAACTTCATCAACTTTTTTTTTTCTTTTCTTGCACTTGTCAGCTGCACATCATGTTTCTCTTCCCGAACCATATGTGATGAAATCACATCGGTCAGGAAACAATGATGGAGTAATCCGTAAAAGGGGCACGCACATTTTAAATTCATTCCCTGGGTAGTAATTATCTGCAATAAAACATGAAAATGCTGCATGCATGCCTCCCATTGTGGCCTTGCTTTTATTGTGGCAGAGTGATTTATGTGTTTTTATGTATGTGTAGCTTTTATGTGTGTGCATAAGGTTTGTTTCTCTGTTACATGTTTAAATAAGTGAGCACACTGCTGTCTTGTTTTGTGTGTCTCTGTGTCAAAAGTTCCCATTTTATTGCTTTTTTGTCTTGCTTTGATTGTTTTACAAGAATGTAGCATAGTAATGTTCTGCATTAGATCTTTGCTAAAACAATTATTCTAATTTTATAGCTTTGCATGCTTTCTGTCCTCTATTCTACAACTGTATTTTAGGGTGATGTAACATGTCCAGGGACTACAGATGAAAAATAGCCCTTTGAATAACTCTCGCACATTTACAGCAATGCTTATTGACATGCAATGTCAATTTTAAGTAAAATAACTGAAATAAATAAGTAAATTTAACATGAATAACAGAGATCATATATTAAGATTAGTAAACATTGAATGAACTTAAAAGCGCCACTTAGATCACTACAACAAGAAGCACAAAGAAATACTTTAACACATTGTCATGTCTCAGTCATGTTTACATGAACTAAGAAGAATTGGGAATAATTTAAAGAGTGAGGGGTTATAACTATCTAATGACTAATGATAGTTTTCATTATTCATTCACTCACTATTGATTAATCTGTAAAGATGCACCTGTTCACTTTTTTCAGTTCTAATCCATCTAAACTCATCCAAGTATCACAATATTGAAGTGACGTAACTTGATCACCATCACTTTTGGATTTTCTCACTGCCAAATATGGTGAAAATGTTTAATCTAACATGGTTTATGTTCATTGTTAGGTTTATTCTTCATATAAATGACTTGAGACCATGATAATGAATTGGCAATTGTAAAATTAGTTATGGTTTCACTCAAGACCTGAACATTGTGGTGAGACCTATAAAGTATTAAATGTGATTTGTGTGCACTTTGCATGTTAGTATTTATTTTTAAATGTTTCTCATTTTAAGAATATCTGTGATCTGATTGTCTTTTTTGCTGTAACTGTAATGGAATACAGTCAGCTTTGTTTTTTTTTTCATTCCAAAACCTAAAGACATTCAGTTTACTGAAAATGACAAAGAAAAACAGCAAATCTTGAAAAATTAATTAAAATTGATTAATCATTTATTAATATAATCGGAGAGTATGTTGCACTTTTATATTGTCATACTGCACTTGATTTATAACAGGTCAGGTCAGAGCAGCTTTAAAACATATAAGTGATTAAAAATGAAAGTAAAATGATATCAGCCCTTAAAAGAGAAATCTGTAATATATTTACTGTAATTAATTAGAGACTAAAGAAACATGCTAAGTCGAAATTGTCGCTACTCTGACAGCAATGCTACAGCTGCAATGAAATTTCTATTCCAAGTTTTTTTTGTTTGCCCATTTCATGTTAATATGAGCTATTTAACGCAGAACCTTTGTTGAATGAGTTAGTGTCTGTTTATGAGTCATAGGAAACCTTTAACAGTCTTTTAGAAGGAGTAGATGTTTATAATGGTTAAATTGAGCAATATGATAATGCAGCCTGGCAGGCAGTGAGACAAACAGTCACTGAACTCAAACTCCAGAGTGTGTATTTTCAGAGCAAGAGCATTTTGTTTTCAGGATAAGGGACTTCCATTTAGACTGACAGACAATTCAGAGATTAACTCAGAAAATATTAGCCTGAAAAATAAAAGAAACTATTAATCAATTATCAAAATAGTTTGTTGGAGTTCTTAAAGAGTGTGAGGGTAATTTGTCATAATTCAGGAAACAATGAATTAAGGAAACGTGACTGGCTGCCAGTAACCATGACAGTCATAATATGGAGGATGACCAAATCAAGGACAAACACATGAAGAGACATGGGCCTATGAACCATATAGGGGAGGCATTTCAAGTGTTGTTTACATAAATTCACATACACTACCTCATCCTGCAAGGATACTTGCACACTTTAAATTAAACTCATATGAACAATCTATACATACACAATGTAGACAAGGATAGTATGGGAGCTCTGACAGATTATATGTATACAATAAATTCTCACAAAACCAACACAGTCCAGCTTCTAACCATGGTGGCTGAGGTCCAAAAAATTAGAGGCCCCCAGCAGCGGGGCCGAGTCTTATCTTTGGTCGTGATGAACTCAGAGCAGATCCTGACAAGGCCAGGTCACATATTTAACCTTCGACCCCTGCACCAGCACTGAGAGGCCTGACAGGAGAAGCCACGGTGAGGGCTCCAGAGGAGAAGGAGAGAAGGAGGGGAGAACGTAGAGAGGGAGAGTGTGTGTGTGTTTATGTCAGACTGGGTCCAATGTAAACAGCTTGGATGCTGTCTGTCACCACAGCCCGGTAACATGGTTGTCCTGTTTTCACTGTCCCATTTACAGCTGTTATGAAACTGCTTTTAGGAGCTGGGTTATGGACGCATACCATGTACTGAAGCTGCACCCAGCAGTTTTATAGTGCTCTGAGGAGAGGGGGCTAGTTTGCCGCATTACCTCTGTTTGTACAAAGGAACAAACTGTGCATGTCTGTGCTAAGGTTTGCCAGAGGTCAGAGAATCTGCAGACTGATGGGATATGCTCTCATGTTTTACGCCCTTGAACAAGGCACCTCGAGTAATCCCCGGTTCTTCTGGTCACTGTTCAAATGTCAAAACTCCTTTGATACTATAATACTATATACTGTATACACAAGCATGAAAGGTAAAGGTATTCTGCACCAGCTGCAGTTGAGTGGCACAAAGAATATTGAGTGGTGGTGCTTAAATGTGGCGAAAACAAAACCAATATAATGGTAAAGAGTGGTCGTACAATTTGGGACTCGCTAAAAATTTGGTATTTTGCCTGAAGGGGTACCTCACACCCTGCATCACACAGAGCGTTGTGTGCCTGATGCACGTTCTTGTCAGCTTGCTTTGAGTTGTCTTGTCACTTTCTGGATCATCTAAAAAAAAAACTATGAACTGAAAAGATGTATATTAACCTAATCTTTGCCCTAACCCGAAGATTAAACCAACAGATGACCACATGATTCATTGTATATTCAAGCGGTGATGATTTTTTTATTTTTTGTGATCATCAATTTTTGAAGATACACTTAAGATTTTAGCTCCTTGTACTGTTGTCATGGCTGCAGCTGCGACTGACATTAGACTTCCCTGCAGATTTTCAAGTTACTTTTACCTGGCTGTGGATGAAGTCCCACATTGACCCTCAGAACCTTATACTGGAAAATAGAACTAAATCAGGGGTGTAGCGCTGAATACAGCGGTGGGAAAACTGTTCCCCTTCACTGATTGATATAGCTGATTAGAAAATAGACGAGTTAACTCTCATCCAAACTTCCAAACTTTAGAAATAAAAATAGCCTATACTTTGACAGTCGCCAGGAGCACGTTTACGCATGCACTGCTACGTCCTGCTAAACCACGATCAAGGAAATACCAAGTTTTTTGGCAGTCCCTATCCGATTGACTGTCCACATGCATGCAGGGAACATATTTGCAGCAGGTGTGGCTGTCCTGGATATGTGCATGCTTGCAACAGCTTACATGCATGCAAATATTAATGTTAGAATTAGTAGCTTATAGATGTGGTGTCACATTTTCTACAGTTAAACCTGAAACTTGCAAGAAAACAATATTACAGCAGGATAAATAATATGATCCATATCATGTTGTCAACACGTTATTAATCATTCATCATGCCTGCCTGTCCTAAGAATCAGGACCTGTGGGTTTTCTCTGTACAGAACATTTGTCTTCATGTCTTTATCTTTGTAAGTCAATAGTGGGTTAGTACAAGAGGTGCACAAGATGACGCCAAAGGTTCTCTTTTCATGAACCCGGCGGTACGGCCAGATCACAGTCTAATGCACCCTGCCCTGTGCGTCAGGAGCGTACCACACTTTTATTAATTTCTTTCAATCATTACTTTAAATTACAGGTGGGTGTGCGTTAGAGGCTGATACAATCACAGCCAATCACATGCACTACGTTCACTACTGTCACCGTCTATAAACACAGGGCTGTCTGCACTGACAGATCATGGGCAGATGACTAACCTGCCGCGAGCAGATGATTTGATTTTTTTTTTTCTTGACAGGTTGAAGATCATCATGCATGTTGCTTTTCTTTTCTTAACCTTAA
>JAJHUR010073675.1:0-13411 GCA_027495735.1 Lutjanus campechanus
TTAAAAGTAAACATATCTAAAAAATTGTAAATTACATATTAGTAATCTGTGATTTTTTGTTTAATTGGGTCTGAAAAGGAATTATACATGTCAAGTCATGGAGCATTACTAATTATGCATTATGTGTGGGTGTGTGGTCATTGATTGCCATCACCAAACACTGCCAGTATGCAGCATCATGCATCATGACCTCTGACAAATATTGTACACCCAACCCTTCAAATGTTTACACTGCCTCCCTTCCTCTCTGGTGTCGGCCATGTTCAAACCAACTGCTTCTCTTTAACTTCTGCTTTAACACTGACACATTGTGTGACACTGGCTCAGAGATTTGTAACGTTTCCAAAAATGGGTACTTAGCTCTGTATGGAGGGTCTAATGATAATGACAGTTCATCATCATATAAAATGCCTCTCATTTAGGGAGCCTTCTCACTGCTGCTTTGTCACCGTCTTGACAGTGTCAGCACCAGCTAATGAAAGCTTAAAAAATCTTCTCTGAATATTATCTTTGAGGTATTTTATCATGTACTTCTAAAAGCTCCGTACTTTTAAATTAAAATTACAGTTATATTTCCTGGCGTGAGTCCTTTTGTTCATTTTATGCCCCCCACTCTATAGCAGAGAACGTCCATGTGGAAAATGCTTTAAGATAATCTCTCCTTAGGGAGGTGTACAGTAATATAATACAGGATATAACAGAAGCTGCCCTCACATGGAGCAATGAGACAAGAGCTGTGATAGAGAGAATTTGGCCGGATGATAGTGCATTTGCAGTTATGGCTTAATTCAACCTTTCAAAATATCTGCATGCTCAAATTGGTTATTCTGGACGGTAATATCTGGATCAGGTTTGCAAACATGATATGGCCTGTGGCTCACTGTCCAACTGTCTGACATCCACCCTTCATAAAACAGTCATCAGCATTAGCTGAAATGTGTAATTAAGTTTTTGTCCCTCCATTAGAGCAATATTTCATCACTCACAAATTATCCTCAACAACATTATCTTGATGTTAATGTCCATATGGCATTTGGTGATGGCTGTACCACTCTCACTGGCTGGCAGGGGTTTAAAACGTTATTGCACCGATGGAGATTTCTCCTGATTAGGGAAAAGCAAATTATATGACACCATGATATCACCGAGGCTAGCCAGGTTTTTTTTTTAATGGCTTTGAGGTTAGAGTTCGGTTTCTGTGGCTGCATGTGACTTCATAGCAGCATGTGCTCTTCATAAACCATCATACTCAGGTGGGAGAAGCGTACCGTTTTAGACAAAAAGCGTCTGTGGGAGAGCAGAGCTCGGATCTACTGGTAATAACCTCTTCTTTTAACCGACAGTCATGAAAGGCAGGGCTGACCTACATGCTGTAAGGAGGATTCTCGCTCTCTTGTTAGTGTGTACTGGTGGGGAATTGAGGTCTTTTCTGTCAGAAGGTGATACGTTGAAGCTGCAGACTATCTCAGCAAAGCCCAAGGAAAAAAATATAAGAGAGCGAGATAGAAAGAGCAAGCTCTGTGAGAAGAGACCCAAACACTATCCACCTCATGTGCACGTCTGTGCACATGTATGGTTGTGTAATGTGTTTGTGGGTTAGTGTGCAGGTTGTGTGTGTGTATATGTGTTTGTCAGTGTTTGTATGTGTGAGAGAGACTGTAGGAGGAGTTGACTGACAGTCCTATCTCCCACAACACTATAGAGCTCCATACATCATTAATCGCTGACAAAAAAACGAACATTCTGCTGTATCCTTTGAGGCTTAAAGACCATACTGCCAGCCATTCCTATTGTACTCTTAAAAACAAGGGTTACACAAGGGTTCTTCTCGAAGGACTGAGGTTCTAGCCAGAACCATTTACGTCTAAATAACCCTTTTTTTTTTTTGAAGAAAAGGTTTGTCAAGGGTTTTTTGTAAGATTTAGGGTTCCATTAGGAGCACTTTTAATCTAAAGAACCCTTTTTGAAAGGGAGTGCTCTTCACTGATTGTTTCAATCAAAATGTCAAGGGTTCTTCATACCATAACATAAAAGGAGCTCTTCGTAGAACCTAGGGTTCTAGATAAAACCCCTTGATCTATACACTGTAACCCCTTGGGATATAAAAGGGTTCTTAGAAGAACCCCGTAAGTTGGTTCTAGATAAAACCCTTGGGACATAAAAGAGTTCTCGGTAGAATCGCTAGGGTCAGCTCTAGATAAGACGCTTGGAATTTAAAAAGGTTCTTAATAGAACACCCTTGGTGGGTTCTAGATAAAACCCTTGGGATATAAAAGGGTTCTTGGCAGAACCCTCTTGGATGGTTTGAGATCAAATGCTTGGAATCTAAAAGGGTTCTCAGGAGAACCACCTGGGTGGGTTCTTGTTAGCATCTAGAAAGGGGAAAGATTCTTGATAGAACCTCAGGGAGGTTTTGGGTGGAGTCATTACACCATAAAGGATCTCTGTAGAACCTCTCATAGAGGGTTCTGTATGGAACCTTTCACGGATTTATAGGTATAACCATTTATGTAGCATTCTAGGTAGGTAGTGCAACCTTGTTCTACCAGAGCCTTAAATGGTTCTCCTGTGAGGGCAACCCAAAGAACCCTTTATGGTTCTAGTTAGCACCTGTATTTCTGAGAGTGTAAGCCTGTGTCTATGTGTGTGTCCACAATACACTACATGTAGGTGAGGATTCACTACCAACTTGAGGTTTCTGACCTCTGTGTTTGGTTCACTGCCACTATGATGGATGACATGGTTATCAGAATCTCGCCTTCAGGATGGGGGCTGTCCTATCGTGCTGTCAAGGTCAGTGGTTACTAGGCTCATAACAGAGTGGAAACCTAGTGAGCTTACTGAAACACACCCTATATTTCATGGAAACATCCATCATATCAAATGTAACACTTAGAAAGGCTGCTGACTTAGAACAGAGGATGAGGAAGCCACCCATTCAATTACAAAAGTAGGGGAATATTTATGGCCAACATTAGCTGAATGTTCTGAATAGATTTGTTTATTTATTCAGAAATAATGGAGCCGTGTGTGTGCGACGTTCCAAAAAGACAGGCGCCTGTGTGTGTGTGTGTGTGTGTGTGTGCCAGTCAAACGGCAGCTTGGTTACGGCTTGATTGGGACTAATGTTGAGCCTGGGAATTAGCCTCTCCCATTAGTCCATGGGGAGTTGATAACAGATTGCAGGCTTTAATACTAAAATAGCCTTAGCAGAAAATGAGCATATACCATAGCTTCGACTGCAAAATCCACTTACTCCGTTGCCACATTGTGAACAGAGTAATCACACAGTTGTGAGATCAAACGTTGCATCAAGACGTCGCCCTGCATTTAGTTGGGCACTGATAAATATAAAATGCTGCTATTCTCTCTGAACTTGCTCAGGTTTTATAGGACAAAATATGTCTGATATATTTGGGGTTACACAATAACAAACACTACCGTCGGCAGTTAGCAAAAGGCTCTGGACTTATAAAAAGTGCATTAAAAATAAAATACTTTTGCCTTACTTTGCTTTTTTTTAATACCTCTGTGGGCTTGTTCTCATAGACCAGGCTCATGCTTTTTTTTAACTACACAATTCTGCAAAGTTAGAATTTTCTCTGCTAACCTGCTGATTGCAATTTTGGTTGATTGCCTTGCGGGGAAGCTGCTACAGCTACTTTGAATCTCATGGGCCAGTAAGATTACTGTCCATTATTCAGCAGTTTTTTTTTCCTCCTACAAGTGATGGTCTTGCTATGTCAGAGCTGGTATGCCCACAGCGGTCTTACTCAGGTGCATTGTTTTCCCTGGCTATGTGTTGCATTGCTTAAGGTCACCTCTTCTACACCAGTGTGTCAATCCTCTATAGCTATACCCTCACCTTTGTAGAACAGAATAAAGGTATAAAGGATGTGGCAGTATTGTTTTCCCTCACACTGTAGCTCCCTTTAGTACAATTCACTGGCACTTGCACTAGTGACGTTTCGAGCTACTGCTCTTCTTACAGAGTCGAACTAAGTCTGAAGAAAAGCAGTAGCTCGAAACGTCACTTGTGGATGTGCCAGTAAATTGTACTTAAGGGAGCTGCAGTGTGCAGATCTTTTTTCTGTATTTTCATTGCTGTTTTCTATTTGTCCATGCAGCACCTGCCTTAAACTGCCTTAAATGCCAATGCATTGTGCGGTATTGTTTTTTCTTCCATCATGATGGTAGTATGGTGGTGCCAACATGTGTCACATAAATATATTGTATAATGATACTCTATCACAAATATCAGTGTAATTCTTTCTGAGTAGGCCATGAAAATTCTGGGACTTTGACTTCAACAAGCTGTAGTGCAACATATTCTTAAGAACACCAAAAAATGGAGGATCTGGGGAGTTCTCAGAAATGACCAGTTGAGGAAACATCTGGGTTCAATCAAGGACACACACACACACATACATACATACATGCACACAAACACATACACAGATGAGACTTTATGAAAGGTCACCCATCTTTACTCTGGCTTTCTATTTGTCGAACAAAACTGCTCCTCTTATCCGCTAAGTTCCTGTCTCTGTCTCATCTCTGCATAGACTCTCATTTGCCACCACAGTAGGACAGTGCACCCGTGGATGTACAGTCTTGAACAAATTGAATACTGGACTCCAAGATGGCACCCATTAATCTCAATGACAAATGCTCACTGAGCACATAAGCCAATCGAGCTTCCTTGATTCCTGGTTTGCATCAAGGAAGCTAAAAAAGAAGGAAGGGTCATTACATCACTATAGAACATTCAGTGCTCTGTTTGGCACCAGACGTTGATGCCAGATCTGTTGAAGCTAAGGGAAGATGCATAAACCCAACATATCTATATCATATGACTTTTGATGAAGAAATGCCTCTAAATACATGAAAGTACAGACTAGAACTGGCACCAAGCAGAGGAGAGAATGTTGGTTAATGATGTAATGACCCATTGTTTTCTTCAGTTTCCTTGGTTTGCGTCTGCATGGCGTGGCCCACTGCAAAGAAAGAAGTGGAAAGAAGTCACACACAAATTGTTTTTCTCTTAAAGCTTTTCAATGTAGAACCTTCAAGCTTCAAGAGCAATAATTATAATTTTTGCAGTCTGAGCTATTTTAAAATGGTGATTTTTTGATGCAGTTGATGATACAGGTGGTCACTGCGCCATATCCAGCTCTCTTAATACATGTACGTCAGGTTAATTTAGCAGTTCTCAAACTTTTTCTTGCATTTTTTTCTTTTTTCTTTTATGTTCCCTACATAATTCAGTTTAGTTTTACTCCATATTTTTCCCTGGTCATCCATGCCCCACTTGCAGTAGCTCCATGTCAGTGACACCAGTGGAGCCCACCCCACAGTTTGAGGACCACTGAGCTAATTTCTCCTGTCAGTGCCCTTGACCAATGCAGTGGCTTAGAACTGGAGTTGATCACTGGGCATTGCACAGTTACTGTGTACTGCTCTTAAATCAGGGTGGGTCAAATATATGAGAACATGTTTCACAATAGGTTGCACTTGTATAACTGTGAAATGCATATGTGACTAATTAACTTGATTTACTGATTTTTAACAATTCAATGAGTGCAGTTATGAGTGGTTATGCAGTTAAGCACAGTTTACATCTGTGTTACACCTTGTTTGTTGTTCCTCTCCTTCTTTCCTCCTGTATTTCTACAATCTTTAAAACCTCTTTAAGCCTTTGACAAAAAAAACACAATAAGTCAGTGGAAATCTTGAATCATGAGGCAGTGGCAGGAAGTGTAATGTCTGCAGCAACAACTTACTGTAACTGCAGCTCCAAATGGAGCGCATAAAAAGCTGACTTTGCTACCATTAATGTTGCCAGATTGTTCTAGAAATTTTTGGGCGCCTGCTTGAGATGAGAGGAAAAGGCGTTAATGAGCTCAATCTCACAATATGTGTGTATTAGCCTATATGCTGTAGTACTGCGGTAGTGTGGTAACCTTCTCAACTTGTGTATTTATTGTCTTTGTAGAGCGAGCTGAGGCAGAAATCAGGGGTTCCTTCAGAGCTCTAATGCAATCAATGAGTGTATCTTTGGAGATGAGCAGGCTATTTTTGGAACACTTCTATGGGGGTGTGATGCTTCACCTTGTTAAACTGGGAAGTGGAGGATTAAAAATACCTTGTAGAGGCTAGTCATCATACACAATTGCTATCATATATGTCCTGCACTGAATCATCAGTGTCGACGGTCAGTGCACCTCTGAAAACAGTCACCGGAAAGACATCTGTGCCTTGAAGGACTTGGCTCATTCAGAACGTAACCAAACCCCCGGATGATGGAAGCAAAAAGCAACCAGAGCTCTGTTCAGCCATGCTATGTTAAGCTGTGTGTAAAAATAGATTCCATTAAGCCTTGATTTTCACAGTGTTATTATGATTTGCCTCCCAATGTATAGGGTGAGTGTGTGCAATAACTCTTGCTAAACATTTTCTCCAATCACAGCCTAAAAAAAGGAGGCTACCAAGATTGCCTCCAGGCTCTTAAGACACATACTTGCTGCCAGTTTTTACAGTTAAATGAATAATGTACAGTTGGATCGTGTTTTAGCATTTATGTTGCGTGTATCATATTCATAAATTATAGAATAAATGCCTTGCATCCATCTCAAGGTGTCCAAGGCTCAAATTAAGAGCAAGGAAAGCATTCTCCCCCATTAAATAGAGAGCATGTCAATGGAAAAACCCATTACATTTGCCTTAAGGCACTTTCCTATTTAACACTGTTCTCTTTAATGGGGTTATTCAGTAAAGCTTGCGGCCATCTTCAACTAATTGCATGTTTCATAAACTGATAAGGAAAAATCACACAGGTTACAGGCTGCAGCCCATACGTCTTATTTAGATTTCTGCACTCCTGTAACCATCCAATTTAGGAGCTTAGCTGACTTTACTTCTTATCAGCCATTTTACCTTCAGCTGAAATTACAAACTTTATAAACCAGGGTTTGGAGGGCTTCATTTGGTGTATACAAGACACTCCAAGTGCTGTGTGGTTCCAGTCATATGCATGATGAAAAGGAATGAGTTTGAATCACAGCATCAATCTAATGTTGTGTTTCTTGTCAGTGTTTGATGAGGTGAGTTTGTTGTATCTTGTGCAGAATCATCAGCCCATCCCCTCAAACCCCGCAGAGTACAGTATTGTGTGTTTGTGCATGCTCATTTGCCATTGGCTCATCTGAATGTGTGCGATGTCGGTAATGAGCAGCCAGAACTGGTGAGGCATAATAATGCCCAAGGAAGGGATGAGATGGATTCTCTGCTGGGTGTTTCTCTTTTACCATTATTATCCTGGTTGCCAAGATGCTAAAGTCCCGGATGCGGCAGCAATTTACATGGGCTTAATTAACCTGTTCACTTAGACATGCATTCTCCTGCTATTCCCCTTCACTACTGGCACAGGGGTGGAGGAATCAGGCCCAAATCCATCATTTAATAGGCTTTAGATAACAACATCATGATGGTTAATATGTTTTGGTGCCAATCTGGTGCTGCTTTTGGAACTGTGCCGTTGCCTCTGCACATGTTTCAATGACTTAATGCAATTGATTGGATGTGGTATGCAAGAGGAGCAATTTTCTCCAGGATTTTTGATTGGTTTTGTCATTATGGAGATTAAGGCAAAGAATACCAATTGATCAGTATACTGTTAAGTTTATTGAATTAAACCAAACTGTGATATTTTTGTGTTTTAATAAGTTGCAAGATTATTGTCTCTAATGCAAAACTTATTGTATAATTTGGTTTTCTCCTCACTGCCAATAAATTGTTTATTTCTCAATACAGACACCATGGCTCATCTGGAGAACATTTCCAGACAATAAGAGCAATTTCTTGTTCAACACAGCAGTGCTCTCATTTAGCTCCAACTAATTCTGCTTAACAAGGTCATTTGGTAACTAACAGGCACAAAATGACAATGGACATTTTGGGTAAAGCCCATGCCCTCATGCAAAATTCAATAATGTCATTTAGACTGAAATTGTATGACATCGCTTTTCCTCCAACATTCTTTTTTTAATGTCCGCCAATCAATTGTCAACATTATCAGCATGTCTCAGAGAAATTTTAATTGCTGCCTAACACCAATTCTTTTTTATATAGACAAAAAAAAGAAAAAGAAAAAAGAAAAACAGACCCATACCATAGACCCTTTTTACTACCTAATTAAGTCTTTGTTAACTTTTTTATACTTTCATAATATGTGGCAGTACACTTGTACAGTACAGACTTGTACTCAGCTAAGCTGTATTGTGTATAGAAAGTGCAGTGTCAGGGCAGCCAGAGAGTTCAGGAGTGAGTTTTGATAGAGCACTAGCCAGTGCAGAGCAACCACATAAGCAAAAAAACATGCAAGTGGCAAGAGCATATTCTCAAGTTCAGTAGGTTTATGTCCAAGTTATCAGGCAGAGGCAGTCGTGTTTGGTTAAATATTGTGGTCTTGGTGTATTATGCTGCATTGGTTTGAGAAGTTTCAATGGGAACCTTTTTTTCCCCAGCAATCAGTGTGTAAAGCACTCACATTCTTTCTGTCCAAAAAATAACCACTAGATCTGTTTCAGAAGAACTCACAACATTGTAGAATGCTCCCTTTCAAAGACATTTTTCTTTAATTCATTTAGAAAGAGTACAACCTTAAGAGTCCAGGTTTGTCAAAAACTGAAAACCTGTTTCTGAAAGGGAATGTTCCACAGTTACATGTTTCACAAGCAAATAATTGTAAAACGAACATCTTTATTCCACAATTTATGTAGTCAATTACTTTGGTATAGTAACCCAGAAAAAGCGAACCACCTTTCTCAGACTGAAAAAACAGACTTAATATACAGTAGTGTTTAGGTGGTGTTTTAACCTTGAGAGGCTGGAAACTTACCACAAGAAATTTTGAACCTAAAATGAAGAAAAAGAGCACTTGTGATAATATCAGGTGTTTAATAACACCCAGTTAACATTTCTTTAGTCCTCTATAACAGTAAACTGAATATATTTGGATTTTGGACAAAACGAGACATTTTAGGGCATCACCCTGTGCCTTCACCATTTTCTTACATTTTAAGAGCCAAACAACTAATCAATGAATCAAGAAGAGATTAATTGATGAAAAATAATTGTTAGTTCCAGTCCTACTAAATGTACAGATTGTTGTAATATTAGTTGTATATTACTGTTGTTATTTCTGGCTACATGTTGCTCTGGGCAGCATCATTGCCTCAATTTCTTGATATCCCAGAAGACATACATATTAATGTCATGAATTTGCAAATGACCACCCAAATGCAAACACATGGTAAATACCATACAACTGGGTCACATTAGAAATGCTGATTTGATGAGGACCAACCAACCAGAGCATGCAGGAAAGCCAAAGATAAGCTTGGTAACCCTCTAATCTCTTGTTGTTAGGGCCCAGTGGTTTCATCAAACAAGCGGAGGAAGTAACCAGAAAAATTCTCAGCTTCTCACAGATTCTTGGTCTTCATGATACATGGTTACCCACCATTGCTCCTTGATAGTTAATTTACTTGGCAAGTAAACAAGAAGAAAAACTCGACAAGGAAGCAGAGGACTTCAAAACTGTCCTGTTCATCATTTAACTCAAATTGTTTGGTTCAGCTTACCCTGCACGCACCGGCCAGAGCTTCAGATTGTTTGACTGCCTCTTTAAAACTGTATACCAGTGTTGACACTCCTGGAGGAATTGGATTGTTTTTCACCCTGCTGACCACCACTTCAGTGAGTTAAGTGCAACAGGCTCTGAGCCTAGGTGGAGTGAGGTAAATAAGTGCCTCTCCAACCCATGTTGTGCCCCCTGTTGGCTATCATCAGGAAGCAATGTTTAGACTCTTGGTTTGCTGACTCCTTTCTCACTCATTCTTTTCACTGTGTCCTCAAGTCAACCCCGCTAGAACCCCCACACACTCGAGTGGCATATTGATATCTTTAATTGCAGTAATAGTATTTTACTCTTCCTGATGTATTCCTATGGAGACCTTATAGTGATTAAGGCAATCTCAGAATGGAGTATTTGCTCTATCAATAAAATTACTTACTCAAATCACTGTTATGAATCAGAGACCCTGTTCGTGGGACGAGCCCTAAGCTGAGCATAATCCTTGCCAAATGGACTGGCGATTAGCTTAACTAAGGACTTTTTGGTCCCTGCCAACACACAGGCTCTGCATTTTAAGCAGAGGAGCGAGCATTCATTGAATTTCTGTATTCATCCAACCTTCTGCCGCCTCCTCCCATACAAACAGGCTAACACGCATGCATACATACACAAAGAAAAATATGAATGCTGAAAATGTCTTAAATTTTTTCAGTATTCACAGCATTACATTTGAATAATATAAAAGTTTGACACAATGCCATAATCTTGCCTGGTGTTAAGAAATCTGCTGAATTCTGTCATGATAATTAAAGTGAAGACTTACCCTAAGGGCTTCAGGTATTCCCTCGAACACCTCACGACTGTGTCCTATCGCTCTGATATTAATAATGGTTTTGGAAAAGTGTGTCCTAATGGTGAAAGCGGGATGCTGTTCCCGCTGTACAACCCATTTCTTTCACCCACACTCTTAACTTGGAGAGGGTACTGCGCTTGTACTGCATGTATGCGTGTAACACCATTAGACAGATAGAAAAAGGACGGTCGCTAAAGCAGGCAACCTAGCACAAATAGGCCATGTAAAATATGACTATGCCCAGAGGGGCCTCTCCTCTGCTCAATGTATTTATTCCAATATTTGCAGATGACTGAAAGCAGTTAAGTGCTGTGGCAATTGCTTATTTCCCTTTGTCAGGATGATGAATGTGGTCGCACCTATCGCACTGTGCAGGGGTTCCAATGTCCTCTGACAATGAAGGATTGTCCATTTGTGCCATGGACAGAGCACATCAAAAAGGGTGGATAAAGCCCTGCAGGAAAGCAATAACAAACACTCCCTTGTTACTGTCATTGTTTATGACAGAGGAATTTTAAAGCGTGGCATTTTCCATGTCATGTGCATACATTGAAGACCTGACATCAAATGACATTTGTCCTGATAGCCACACAAATATCTTTTACCGATCAATGTTCAGTTAATATGAAACATGTCAACAAGGGATGTAGAGAATAACTGATGTCAGTATAAACACCACCTTTTGTAACCAAATGTATTTCTGAAGCTGTGGCTCTTATTTTTATGGTATAATATTCTTTGAACACAGACAAGGCTGGACTGGCAAGTCAGTCTTTAAACACTTTGCTCAGTAGAGTCTGAGGACAGTCTGCCTTTCTTGTTAAAACTGGTTAGAGAGTTTAAAAAAAAAACTCACTGCATTGCAGAACCAATCCAAAGCCTGTAGGGCAGCCTTTCATGTTGGGGTGGTGACATGCAGAATTGTGTGCTTACCACTGATGAATGTGGAGGTAGAGCGTTGTTTCCGGTAAGGCTGGTCAGTATATCAATATTATATTGATATCATATGAGACATAAGTGTTGTCTTGTCCTGGTTTTAAAGGCTGGATTACAGTAAATATGTGTCAATGGAATTTTCTGAACTTACAAGACTGTTATAGCTGGTCTGTTGTATGCCTTTACCCACTTAGTCATTATATCCACATTACTGATGATTATTTATCAAAAATGTCATTGTGTTAACAGTTTGTGAAAACACCAATAGCAGGGTTCAACAATACGGATTAACCATGCTATGTCAGACAACTCACTTGGCCGACTGGGCAATTGGTAATGAAAATTAAACTATTTAACTGTTTGATAATTGATGAAATGCCTGTCAAAAATGGAGATTTCCTGCTTTTCTTCATTTATTATCATATAGAACTGAATATCTTTGGGTTTTTGACCGACAAATGAGACATTTAAAGTCATCACCTTGGACTGAAAAACTAGGATTAACATTTTCACTTTCTGACATTTTGTAGATGTTGCAGCCCTAGATTAAACATGACAGTTAATTAGTTTTGTTACTTAACAACGCTAACAAAACAATTTGTACAAGGGCAAGTAAAAATTTACTTTGGGCTACTAGATATCTGACCCATTTGGGCAATTGAAAAACAACATTAACGTTGAACCCTGAATAGTCAGTCCCACAATATGAAACACTTTATATGATATTTGTCCATATCGACAAGCCCAACTGTTGGGTAATTTAATCTGCAGCAATGCATGATATACTGTTTGCATTATGAGAATTTATGGTATGTTATTTTAGAGAAAATGTGTCTTATTATTTATAGGCCATGTTTCCCAGCCGTACGCTCTGCCATTCAAACAACTGCCTTGCATTTAGAAATCCCCAGACGACTGGTAGGCGGGAAGATCTCTGACTGAATGGTATTATGAGACTACTACAAGACTAAACCTGTTCATAAGACTTAATTACATTGTTTATGGGCTACAAGTGGTAAACAGAGATGGGACCCAAAGGCGATGACAGTTGCTAAATGAGAGTGATATCTAGTTTTCTGATTGTACTGATATATGTGTGTACCTATTCTGTACATAATCTCTGTTATTGAACTGTGAATACAGGCACTGTTATTTCAGTTTTAATTTCCTGATTTTGTTTGTAAATCCTGAACTTTTTGACTTGTCTTTCTTTTGTGATTGGCTTGACTGTTTTGGGGATGTGGTATCTGAGTGGTATCTGATTGGTACTCAGTATTGGCTGATATACAAAGTTCAGGTATTGAAATTGGTATCAGGAAGGAAAAAATGGTATTGGGATCTAATAGGGCTGGGCGGTATGACCCAAAATTCATATCACGGTATAAATTGAATCCCGTCACGGTAACGGTATATATCGCGGTATAAATGTTGCGGTGTAAAACTTATAATGGAAGTAGGGCTGGGTGATATGGCCTAAAATTTATATTGCGGTATAATTTGAAGCATGTGCTGTAACAATATATATTGTGATAACGTCTTTTCTTTTTTGAAGCTGTGTAACGGATCTTTCTCCCAACAATGTAACACAAAATTAAAAACAGTATTTTAGGAAACGGTTACTATTTATATGCATTTATATATTTAGTATTATTATTGTTAATAGTTTATTTCTTTAATAAAATATTGTGGTGAGAAAAATCCTCACCTTTATTCAGCTCAGTCAATATAATAATCAAACAATGCGGGATATTCATGTTTTTGTATTAATGCAGCAGGATCATTTACATCAGTGAGGATGTTTTAGACCACAGCAGACAACAAACTGCACACAGACACACACCGAGGAGATGAAGAGGAGAGACAGAGTCTGACTCTTCATCATGACTTATAATAATGCAGCGCAGTCACAAACGTTTTTGTGGAGGAGTCCAGCGTCACACACGCGACTTCACACCCCCCCCCCTCTGCAGCTCGCCTCTCCTGCC
>JAJHUR010073676.1:7628-76536 GCA_027495735.1 Lutjanus campechanus
ACATAAATTACCCCCCCCCCCCCCCCCTTTTTTTTTAAGGTGAAAAAAATTGACCATCCCCCCTGAATTTTTTTTACAACTCAACTACTGGTCATAGTTCTGAACCGTCCAAGGCAGACTCACCACGAACTATGAGAGTCTGAAACGATGGGTTATCCTCCTGTAGAGGCCACAAGCCTGTTGGATATCAACATTGTTTTAAGAAAAATACATTTTAATGACAACATCATGGAGATGTACTACAGTACCCACAATCCTAAGGTTTAACAATGACATCTCTAATTGGTGAAGCTCACTGTTACCATGGAAATGTTTACAGGCCCCCCCCCAAAATGGGTAGTTCCGCTAGCTGTTCGGCTACTAGTTAGGTAGCTAGCATGAATCGTACTAATAATATCGTTATGCCACAGTGAATATAATTTATATACACACACAACACAAACTACATAACATAAACATATTACAACGGCCTCTGTTGAGCTCTATGACCTTGTCAAGTAAACATTTATCATTATTCGGTGCAGCTGCATAATTTTCATAAAGCAGCATTGTACAGTTTCTTTGTGCCGTTCACTTATACACTGCTGTTATAAACATGGACAGCTGCACACATGTATTTGTTACGATTACATTACTTATGATCAAAAACTAGCGAGATGACAACTTTGCTAACAGCCAAACATCAAGCGAGTGCAACAACACAAGGCATGGCAAGCCAGCTAATATCACTTCCTACTCCAACAGCAAGAAGGCCAGCTCAGTGCCTCCTGTCTGGCTGGTAGCCTCTTGCTCGGTCACATTCCTCCTGCCCTGGGCCTGAAAACCTCTTCATCCAAATCTCCTGCACTTGAGGTGCAAATACCAACGTTCCCCCAGTGTTCCGGTGACTTCCAACAGCAGTTGGCGGTTACTTTACTGCCCATCAGGAAACTCTGCAAATCACCAATAGCTGAGGAAAAGCAGCCAGAGGACATTGGAAAGAAAACCAAAAAAACATTTCCTTCATAAAATATAATCCAGTTTCACTCAAATGAGTGACATAGTAGGTGGTATGTGACTTAGTGCTGTTAAGTGTGACGCACTACTCCCGACCCGACACAAGTTACATAGTGTGAGAACAGGCGTACGGAACAGAGTAGGAATGACAGAGGCACCATTTTCTCCATTACAAGTCGATGTCACATCAAAAAGATTTTGAAGCTGTTATTTTAAGGTGGAATAGTTGCATAATGTTGCTTTAAGTCTTTTGTTAGACTACCTGCAGTGTTTTATTTTTATTACAAAGAGTGAACAGTCAGAAAGCTGTGAGCAATTACAACTCTGACCCTTATCCGGTACACGTTTTGCATGTGCACATCACAGTCTGTGAAGTCTGTTGGTGTCACTGCAAGCTGGTGGTGCATTTTAAAGACATTTAGCTTTTGCCCGTTTTTAACAAACCTATCTTTTGTGTTATTTACCTATGCTGCTGCAGTGAAGTTTAATCCTGTAGACACACAGTGGTTTGCATATTTTTCTGGTAGAGTGTAGTTCTTGTAGCACTTTACATCATAGCTCAGTAATAATATGGTAAAAGTAGGGTAAAAATCTGAAAATGAAGAGGTAATGATTAGGTAACACCAAGTAATTACCAAAGTAATATCCAGGTTATAGTATGGTATTAACCATGAGTATATCTGAGCAATGTAAGATTGAAATTTATGTAACAGGGAAAAAAGGAGCCAAAAACAAAAGGTACTAACCTGTCTATAACTAGTCACGTATTAGCTACGTATTATTGAAACACATTTGTCAGTTAGCTGTGTTATTATCTCAAATGTACAGACACTCACCACAGTGGATCGTTTTATAACTTCACATACAAGAGTCTCTGACACACCCTCGAGCCCAGAAACGACCACCTAAAGTGCAGAGGGTGATGTTAACACGCCTAATATTAGCTATACTACAACTGCTGCTGAGCTACAGGTAAGCGCAAACGAGAAAATACCCCAAATATTCTATGCAATATATATAGTGGGGCTGCCTGCTCTGTCTTTTCTATCAGCTAAGGCGTCCATGGCCTGAAAAAAATTAGAGGTCCATGTTTGAGGCTACCATCAGTGCAATACCTTGCGATTTATGCAATAAAAATGTTGATTTTTCTACTTTGTTTTTATGGTAGACCAGAGCTACCTTTATTTCTACTAAATAAAGTAGTTCCAATATCTCCAAAACCTGGAAACTCACACAAAAGCAATCTACATGGATAAATTGCACTTACTAAATATGTATTTTCAATTTGCAGTACAAACAAATCTCCATTCACCTTCACTTTGTACATCACAAAACATGAGCACATAAGGACAAAACTGCATTAAGACATTAACAGTGATAAGAAAGAACCTGTTGGCTCTTGTAAGTAATATACTACATACAAAACTACTTTATATTGTTGATCCAGTGTTTTGTATTAACATTTTTATTGTGGGGAATCTGTGCAGGAAAGACTGTTCATGCATTAGCGTTGCTGTCGTTGCTCAGAGGAGCACAGTGTGGGTGTGATGGTGCAGCACCCCTGACTTCAGATCAACCTAGACGGACCATTACCATCAAACCGATGCATACAGGAGCGAAAAGACAGCAAGGTGCATTAACAGTCGTCTCTTTAATGTTTGTGGGCACATATTCTTCCTTTTATGAAGTGCACTATATCTCGCACGATTCCTTCTCCTTATTAACATAATATTAGCTTTGAAAAGACTGGAGCTAAATGCATTTTTCTGCATGAATAATGTAAGTAAAAGAGACATGTCGTCTTCCACATTTCTTTTCCACGCACCGTGCAGCTCTTCCTCTCTGAAGTAGATGTCCCTAAAAGCATTTCCTGGGAGAGTGCAGTGAGGTGGACAGCAAAGCAGAACAAAAGGTTATTTTGTTGAAAGAGGCAGAGTGGTGACAAATTATGAACAACTCATTACACTGAGGTGGCACTTTGTAGAGCAGCGAAACACAATCAAACATGGAGGATGGATCTCTGGGGGAGTGTTGGAAGGTGCTAATAGCTCTCTGTCAATGACAAAATGAATTACATTAAATTTCCCCAAAGACCAAAACCTCATTAATACTTTAGTGCATTTCACGTTTTAGGATGATTTTTTATGTTTTTTCTGCTCTGTTAGACACAGTACTTCACAACTTTAGAAAAACTTAAGAAAGAAATACAGACAGTGGTTGAAGAAACCAGATTTTTTTTGTACTAACAAATTATAAAATGTACCTTTATTTACAACTAAATAGTGACAGGGATGGAATATAGCCTAATATTCACAAATTTATTTTCATTTGTGTATAATCACCTGAAAATAAGACTGGTTGTATTTTTGTTGCCTTGGAATCAGCTGTTTATATCTACAGAGGATGCGGGTCCTGCACCACAAAGACCGCTATGTTGCACCGCCATGTTTCTATTAGGTCTGCGTGATATAGCTTAATCTATCATGATAGTGAAGTTTCATATTGGTCAATATCAATAATTGTTGATCACATAGGTCTTGACTGAGTGTGTACTCCACAGGGTAGAAGAGGCTAAGGTAATTTTAAAAGTTTGTTGTATTATAACTGGGTGATCTGGACAATATTTTTGACCAAATACCTTGTTATTTATACGTCAATATTTATTGATATTACAACAATATTGTAAGATGTCTATTGGTCATAACAATGAGATTTTTGATCATAAGTAATGTGGATGTAATGATTAAGTGGGTAAAAGCAAATACAACAGCTAGAACTGTCTGGTAAGTTCAGAAAAGTGGACAAAATGTGGACAAAGTGTGGACAAATGCAGAGCTGAAACGCTCTCTAGAAATGCTCTAGATTGGATCATTTGTGATTTTCACAAGTTTCAAAGCCACTGTACACACTTGGAAGGGGAGGGTGAGGGGAGATATTTGCATTCTACAAATTCATCGCTGTGCCACTAAATCATACACACTGGTCCTTTAATTACTGGCTGGATTATGTTTACTGGCAAAGGTTTTCCAGTATAGAGTAGTATAGAAAGTATTACGTTCTTCATACCCTCTGTAAATCAAGATGAATCGAAGGTGCGTTCATTAATATTAATTCATTCATAACTCTTCCCTGTTAATTATCTTCTAATTTTAACCTGAATTGTGAAGCACTTTGCAAAGTCTGTTTCAAAAATGAGCCTGATGAATTAATCATTGACCAATCCTTCTGACGTTTAATAATGATGATTTAGATATCACCGGGATGATGGTTTACAGGCACATGTGACGTGGTACAGGAGCTGTAGCTGCGGCCGTGCTGATGACGGCTGCTCTGATGCAGTTGGAGAATCTTTCAGATGCAACACAGTTGGTGAAACTGCATTTCTTCTTTGTCGTTCCTCTCATTGACAGGTCATATGAGTGGTCGTCTCTCATAGTCAGACATAACTGTTTGTTTTAGTCCTGTGCCAGTGCAGGAAACAGGTCTGGTTGAACCCTCTATGACTGCTACAGGGGAAAAAACGATCTGGCTGGTTTGATTTCTTTATTCCAATCAAAATCATCTTCAGGCGGAGCTAAGCCCAGGATGCAGCCACAGTGCCCACCCAAAATAGTGTTGAGGGAACTTGTTTTGATGAAACGAGCTCAGGCAGTAAATGTCTAAGTTACCGCAAAAGAAAAGGTAATAGCTGTAGTTGTAGCTATAGCTGGTTTATGTTTGTTCAGTTAGCAACCAGGTTAGCATAACTTGCTATTTTCAGTGTGTATGTGGCTAGTTCAGACATTGTTTCACGCAGTGACCAGTGAACATTGAAAATGGTGACACACAGATAGCGGAAGGAGAGTCAACCAATGGCAGATTTATTCCAACAGCCTAATTCCTGTGAGTCAGACTTAATGAAGCTAACTGCCTGCTGATGATAGCTTTTTTTTTTTTAACTGTGCAGACATAAGAGTGGTATTGATCTTCTCAGCTACCTCTGGGCAAGAAAGCAAATATTCTTATTCAGCAAACTGTGAAACATTTTCTTTAAAACTTAAAACACCATGGTATGCTAAAGTATGTAGTCAGGTGTGGTTCAATAGGTGTTTGAAAATTTTGTTCTGTGATTTGGGTCTAAAAATGTACAAAGTTATTGTTAATAAGGAGTTGAACTGCTCTACTATGAATAGTGATCCATTTCTTATCTTAGATTCCTTCAGTTCCAATAGGTTCAGTGGAAGTGAGTGATTCAACTTGCAGTGAAAGAGAAACAAAAAAAAAACCAAATTAAGAAATGTGGTTTTAAGTGTTTCCTCTATTTAACAGTGAGGAACATGATTGATAAGATATGATTGAGTATAATTAAGCAGCAGGTACGGGAGCAACATGAAATTTCTAGTGTTGGTTTGGCACTTGTATCCAAAGCACTTCACAGTGGTGGATGTGGTGAGACTACCAGAGGAAAGATGAAAAGCAGCCAAGAAAACACTAAAACAACAATAACATGGATGAGTGGGGACACCAGCCCTCTGTCTGCAGTATTTTCATGGAGCTTCATCATTTAGTTCTCAGTTTCCTCTTGCAGGGCTGTGGGGTGAGGCAGTGTAACCCTCTTCTAGTCCCTTGGATAGAGTTATCAGCTGCTTGGATGCTATGGTGTTAAAGAGAGCCACTGTGTGGGCCAGCACATGTTTCCCTGGTGGCATCATCAAATCCCCGCGGCTGGACTCCCCACTTTGCTTAATATCCCTTGTCAACAACTGCTTTGGGTTCAGTTCTCGCCACTGGTATTCTAATCAGTCACTATTATGGGCTAAGCAGCTACACTGGCCCTGAGGCCAGCTGCTGGGCATGTTTGAATGTGTTTGGATACGCGCCTGCATTGCAATGGCCTGCCAGCATGGGGGCAGCACAGTTTGACAGACCTCTGATGAACACACATACACACACACACACACACACACACACACACACACACACACACAGAAATAAACACAGGCATGACTGTGGGTAAAAACAAACACACACTTTGTAACAAGATGCAGCCTGGAATGGATTAAAAATATATTAATTTTATGTTGGCTTTTAAGACATGACAAGAGATGACACCTCGGAGTGGCTGGATATACTAAGGTCCTCCTAACACACAAACGTTCTTATGATAATTCTGCAGCGGTAGTTGGTGGGGCTGGGTAATATAAATGACTCTTATACATAGTTTATAGCCTAATTTACATTGCCTGACATCATTGTTACAACCAGTCACGTCACACTAATGAAGCTCTTTGTGACCCAACATATAACACTACCTGCTTTTGGTTTGGTGCTGAGAGTTTGGATGAGATGCGCGCTCGCTTTAAAGAAACTTCTTCATGTCACGACAGAAATTGACAGCTTAACAGTCTCAAAAATCCTAGTCTGGCTCACCGGATGTACACTGCGGGTATAAATCTGCCATTGGTCGCTTGTTTCAAGCACTACTGCAGCGTCTGCTGTCTATGTTTTCAAAGTCCCGGGGTAACAAGAACAACCTCCAAGCTGCAGCCTACACGCTGACAAGGGCAAATCAGTGGCGAGGATGCTAATGGTACAAATGTAAACAAGCTAACAGCTATTACCTTTTCTTTTGCAGTGATGTGTGTCATTTTAATGCCATAGCTTGATCCAGACGTGCAAATGTTCCACCAAAACCAGTCCCCCCAACCGACACTATTTTACAGCAGCACTGTCGCTGCATCCTGGGCTCAGCACTGCCCAAGACGTTTGTGATTGGTTTAAAGAAATGCAAACAAGGCAGGGTGTTTTTTCCCCATATAGCAGAATATCAGTGTGTGGCGCCAGACCTTTCTCCATCACTGAGTGCAGAGAGGTCTGGCTATGCAAGACTACAAAAACTCTAATCGTTAAAAGCTGTAAAGCTGTAAATGAGACGTCATGGTGTGGCAATACTTGGGTTACTTGGAGCTTCATTTGGCCAAGCAGCGAAATGAGAGTCACAAACAGGCCAGTCTACTTCCAAGTCTGATACTCAATCAACTGGTGATGTATAACTGTTAAAGTGCAGATCATTTTTTCCAGGTTTTTATATCATTCTGTAGCTTCCTAGGGATGTTTTGTATGTATGTACAGAAAAGTCAAAGTTTGGTCAAAATATGTATATTTTAGCAGTAAAATGCTATGTTTGCTCACCTGGCTCTGGTTCTGGTGCCTTTTCTAACATTGGCTCCCTCTTGCCTTGGGTGGAAAATCCTCATCCTCCCAGTGGTCCAATGCTTCTATACTAGTGGTGTACACATCAACACTCCCCTGGTGCCCTGACCCCCCACCCTTTGCAGTATGGTGAAGAGCTGACCAGAGAGTTGAGGCTAAGCAGCCGGAGGACATCAGAGGGAAAACCAGAAAAGGTTTTCTCCATAAAATATGATCCAGCTTCACCAAAATCAGTGACATAGTTGGTAATTGAGTATTTTTTAAAAGAAAAAAAGTCAGAATTCTCTGATTCCAATGTCTTAAATGTGAATATTTTCTGGTTTCTTTAGTCCTCTTTTAACTTTACATGGCAGATGATTTGTTACACAGAAGCATCTGGGATGTTATCCTTAGAAACAGTTTGGAAAAGGGCGGGTACTTTCAAAAAACACTTGGCAGGTGATTGGATGAGCCATCTGTCTATTATGTCTAACACGGACTAATTTAAACTAATCAGATCAAACTTTTGCCGAAGCCGGTCATTAGAAGAGCGAAAACATCTTTTCCATCAAGGAAAGCCTTCAGTGCTGTTCTTTGCTCTTTTTTCAACAAAGAAATACTCCCCAGATCTGACATAACTGATGCGATCACTTTATCTTACTAAGTTGCTTCTATGGATGCGTCTCACTGTCATCACACCTAAAACCACGCCAGCAGCTGCCAGTATTCCCTTCTAGGACGCTGATTTGGCTTCACCACATGTGGTGTTGAACACAAACGGATAACTTGAAGCCTTTTTAGATGGATTCTTGCGTGACTTCACGAATCCAGCTGCCTCACATGGTAAGTCCTCTTTCACAGTAAACTGAATATCTTTGGGATGTGAGCAAAACGAGACATTTGAGGACATCATCTTGGGCCATGGGAAACACTGAGCGACATTTTTCACCATTTTCTGACATTTTATAGACCATACAACTAATCCATTAAACAAGAAAATAGTCAACAGATTAATCAACAATGAAAATAATCATTAGTTACCTACTGTAAAGCTTTATGCTCTTGTTGCTACATGGAGACTAAAGTTATGCATTGTGAGAACAGGTGTATACTGGGCAGAGAGTGGCAGTGACAGAGGCATCATCTCTCTATTATAAGTCAGTGTCAAGTCATCAAAATGACTGTAATTTTAAGGTAGAATACTTTGATAATGTTGCTTTAAAGTTGCCACCACGTGAGCAGCAGAGCTGTTTCCTGAGAGTGAGAGAGAAAGACTTGACAGACAGAAAGTGATGGGTAGTGGGCAGCGTGCCAGCGTCGGTGATAAGTGGAGCTATGAGTGTGGAGAAACCTGATAGCAGGATGGCAGCACTCAGCATGTTAGAGGTGAGTGACGCGAGGAGGGAGGGCATAACACTGACAACAGCATTACTTTTAAGTGGACAGCTTGAGGATATTAACACAAGGTGCTGTTTGCCTGTGTGTCATGTGTGCGTATGTGGTGTGTGAGTTAATGACACATCAAGCGCAAGTTGTACTGAGAGGAAATCAAACTAGACCAGTGAGTGAAGGTGAAACTCTGTCACAATGTCCCATACTTCCTTTTGTGCTCTGTGAGCTTATTTGTTTCAAATCCGGAGAAGTCTCTCAGAAAACACAAACCACGTTTGCAACTGACAGTTCGCCTTTTCGTGAGCGGTGTGTTTATCTCACCGGTGCTTTCTGTTCTAAGTTGTAACCCACGCAACCGCAATGCGCTTTGCCTGGTAAGACTTTAGAAACACCCTGTGGTGCTTCCTTAATAGGTGTGTTTAGCTGCCAACTCCCATTCTCACATTAACAAACACACACGGCAGTTTCAGAATCTCAGCCCTATTTTAGGCCTCTGAATCCCCCCCACACGTTTCACATTTTGACGAGTGATGCAAAGGTCCTGCATTTCCCTGAAAATGTCTGTTAGAAGCAACCGGGCCGTTCAGAGCCTTTATGAGCAGGATTAAAGTTGGCTGCCTGATCCGGGACAGTGGACTCAGTGGAGGGAGCTCTTATTTTGCTTCACTGTCATCTTCTAGTCTGCCTTATTACATTACATTACATTCATAAGCTGATGCTTTTATCCAAAGTGACTTATAAGTGCATTCAACCATGTGGGTACAACCCAAAATCACAAGAGTCACGCGGCTACATCAAACTTAATCAAATATGCTGAACTGCTTCAAGTGCGACATTTCAATTAATGGGATGAGACATGGAGAAAAAGGTGACATAGTTTATTATTATTCGATATCAAGACACAGAAAGATGCCTGTTTGGTTAAAGTGAAACCAGACAACTTTTCAACTTTCGCTCTAGTGCTGTTATAGTTTGTGCCACCTGTGTACCACACCAGATCACTTTCTGTTTCCTCAGAGCCTCGTTCTGTGGAAAAATGATCAGCACTACTTTGGAAATAAGAAGTGAAGAAGTCAATTGAAAGCTATTGTAATTATGTGTATTGTATGGTAGGAACATAGTTTGAGTAATGTTCGCCAGTTGCTTCGCACAAACAAGTAACTCCAGCAGGGGTTGGTGGTGGGGGTGGAGGGGGTTAGAAGGGGTTAGAAGAAAACATTAAGAGAAACAGGATGAGTTTGTTCATTAATTTAGTCTATAATGGACTCATCATGTTCATGGAAAAAGTTGTGCCTGGTGGCCGGTGACAGATTTACACAGTGAAAACGAGGCTTATGGGCAAACAGTCTCAACGTGGATGGTGTCATTATTCTGTAGCCATTACACTGTGCAATCAATTTTGACTTAATAATGATAACTTAAAGTGAAAAAGTTGTCATTTTCACTTTAAAAGGAGAATATGTAGCAGCTTTTAATGAGAACAAAGTTGTGCATAAGAGAAAAGATAACATTATTTTTTAATTGTTTCACAGTGTTTATGTTGTAAAGCACAAATAAGCACATCCACAACTCTGCACAATGCTGGGTTTTGTGTAAATACACAACTCAAGAGATCCTCAGTCTACTCTGCCTTTGTGTGTATGTGTCTAGCTCTCTCTGCAGCTCTCACAGACAGAGAGCAGAGGAAAGAGACAGACGCACAATCTAACTGTTAGTTTCTACTTTTTTTTTACTATGTGTACATTTTAAAATTTTTGTTTGAGTCCCAACATCAAAACCTGTACATTGTATTGGGCTACACACCACTGCTTAACAGGCTGAAGCCCAGAAACGTCCCAAACACAGCAAAATATGAGAAAATAAGAAAATAAAAGGCAGAGGGCAGGGTCTCTGCAGATACAGACACCACCACACACTTCGAGCGGGTCATAACTGATGATTTTAAGGCTTTCGAATGAGTCTATTCATTGTTATGTTGTTGTTGCTATTTCTGCATAGTATGCCTTTAAATAGCCTAAAAAATATGAATTTTCAGTATCAAATTCCATTTTCTGCAAACTTGCTTAGATTTGCAGGAATGTTACGTTATGCTAATATTACGCGAGCAGAGCAGCAGGAGGGATGGATCACTCAGCAATGATTGGTTAAGGCAAAATATCTTTCTCGGACAGGAAATGACTAATATGAATGTAGTGTCAGTCTGAATGCTGAAGTTACAGAGAAATAAGCATTTGGTGTAAATATGAAGCTGAAAGAATTTATACCTCATTAAAAATTCAGTCCAGTAGCTCTGGTGTGATTACATCAGCGATACTTCCCCATTCCAGTTCCTTGAAGACAATATGATAGGTTCTGAATTTATTGCAGTGGGTGGAGCAGGGTAATTAGAGCTATTGATCTGGCTAAATGATAGCCTTCGCCTAGTGCTGAAGGGCATGTGCTCAGCAAGCCCCAGTATTATCTGATGACCCATGAAATCAATGGCCTGGCTGCAATCTCCCAGGTGATTTACCTCATTCCATTTATCTCACAAGGCTGAGTGAGTCCGCATGCACGAAAACAGCACACAAGGCCGTGCACCTTATTGCATGCATACTCTCAATAAACATGCATAAATGCTACACATTTCCTTCTGAAGTATACATGAGTGCAAACACCTCATCTTGCCTGCAGTCCTGAGGCACTGCGTGTAGGGGCTTGTTCCCTTGGAAACCATATTTTGCTCTGGTCCATAATGAACTCAGTTCTCTGGTAGCCTGCCGAGTGACTGATGAAAAAAGGCATGGAGAAGACATTTGAAATGTCACCAAGATGTCAGGCTGCTCTCACATACTTGTAGATCCTTTTCCCTCCTTTCTAATAGAAATTTTACGTTGGATCAAGCTGACACGCAGCTGACCTCCGCCAGTAATGAACAGTTTGCAATATACAGAGCTGCAGCTTCTGCGTTGTCGTGTTTCGTGTTTATCATTCTTGTAATTTTATTTCCTGAGAAGATTGGACAAAACATGCTTCTGGTGTGAGACTTCCAAACTACCCAAGAATAACAGAATAAACATGTTGAGGCATCACCACCACAACTGACACCAGATGAGACCAGACAGGGGTGTATTGGAGATACAAGAAAGTAAATGAATGAAACATATGAAAAGATAACCTAAAAAAATCTGAAATTTAAGCACATCCTTCAAAAAACAAAACAAAACAGTAAAATAAAGTATTACTGCTAGGCTAATCTTATATTAGCTTATTGCAGATGTATTAGTATTGTAGCATGTTTGCCGATAAACAAGAAATGACAGTACAGAAATGCCTTTAAACAGTGCATATCACTTTACCTACTTGCAAGAACAGAGACTGTGAAACTGTATTAGATATGTTCTCAAAGTTCCACTGTAATTTATTTACATTACATACATACATTTACAAACTGTAAAAGTCCACAGGCTTTTCAAATCACGTAAACTCACCCAACCAATGTTCTCTGTCGTAAACTCTTTTAAAGCTTTTCAAAGCTTTTCAAAATGTGTGTCGGGTAGTTGGTTCTTCTGACAATACTTCCAAGGCTAAATCCACAGACGCACTAGAGGAGTGGTGGAGTACTTGCTGATAGAGTCTGATAATCTGAAAACTAGTGGGAAAGACTGTGGTTCAATATAGAAAACGTGACTTATATCTCAAGATATAATGCTATTGGTGATTGCTGCTGAAACCACAATCTGTTTTTATTGCCCATATAATCTATAGTCCTGCACTCTGTACAGCCACCGCATACGAATGTAACACTTCATTCATTCTCAAAAAAACACGTAGCAGCCTGCTTACATAATCCAGCAATTACGTTTGTCAGCACAACATAATTGGGACAACAATTTAATAACAGAAATGTAATTTCAGGGTTGCTGGACCAGGTTATATCCTGTTTTTCGTTGGTAGCAGTAGTAGAAGGGGGACTTGGCACCTCCCGGGGTGTGCTATCATTCGCTCGGTAAAGGCAAAGTGGGCCTCACCATCATCACTAGGTTCCCTTTCACTCTCCAGCTGAAGGACGGGATGAGGTCACTTTGTTGACCTGCTGCCTACAGCAGCCACTTGGACGGTAATCACAAAAAATAACACCAACCCACTAAAGAGCCATACACTGGGCTGGCCTGTAGACCTGGTCACAGTGAGTGCTGACTAAATGAGCTTATTAATCACACACAGCACCAGAGGCAGAGCGTTTCTGAATTCATTAATGCTCAGCAGAGCGGTCTGAAAAAAAGGATCAACAACTGTGGACTCATTTCAAATTGACACCGCGTATACAACAAACACTCATGAGTGTTGCATGAGCGCTTAATATTGTGTTTCAGGGCAAAAGGTCCATAGAATACAACAACAGTACAACTAACCTGCATTTACAACCGAGCTGGTTTTACAAAACTACTAAATAAATGACTCAAATTCAACTAAAATGACACAACCCACTACTTTAGCTGTTGTCATATTTTAACCACTTTAAAACTGTTAAATAATCCATTTTGTCTTAACAATACCAGCTGTAGGTGGTTACAGGCATATGAAGGTGTGTCTAAGAATAAATCTGAACATCTTTTACCTGCAATGTGTCAGTCTTTCAGCTCCGAGTGTTAATATCTCCACGCTTCCTCAAAGGCAGGAACAAAAGGAAAATTTGTCAAGCCACTTTAAGGAGCCTCCTGTCTTTTCTCACTTCTTCACTCTTGTTTACTTTTAGTACCTTGACAAACTGTTCTGATAGACAGCTGTATTTTTAAAGAGCTTACTTGTCACAGGTTTTCTTTCCAGAGGATGAGGCCCTTTTTCAAGGAGAGATTACAGCAAATCATCAGATGGGATTTTAGAGAAATTCCTCAACATCCTTTGAATTGTATTTGAATTTCAGCTCTGCGTAACTCAGCTTACTCTGTTAATGATTAAAATACAATTTGGTGAATGTTTTTACACCTGTTTTCTGCTGGTATATCATCCTACAGGCTTTAACAATGACTCTTTCTGTAGGCTTGAGGAATAGGAACATCAGAATTTCAATATTTAATTGTAAATCGATCAAAATGAGCTTTTAATTTTAATAATCGAAATTCATATAGGGCCATCAGTGGTAAGTAATGACTGTTTCATGACCAGTTAAAAACTCTCTGTAGTAGCTTTAAAGAAGAATTTGAAAATATAGATGACAGTTGCCAGGGCATTAAACCAATGATCTGTTGATCTTTACACAACTCAGTAGTCTAACAGTGGTATAGCTGTCAGGGCTAATAAACAATAATAATAACAATAAAAATATTCAGTGCTTTTCCAAATAAAGTTACAAAGTGCTTTATATGGTAGACTAAAACATTTCAAGAGTAGGCCGAATAAAATCAGGCAGTTAAAGGAGCAATATGCTACAGTTGCAAGTGCAAAAATGAGCACAGCAGTACAAATAGCGAGTCGGAGACATAGATTGTATATTAAATAGGTTGAAATCCTATTTAATATACAATGTATGTTTGAAGCGAGTTGTTCCCCCCACCAACCCCTCCTCCCTCCTCCCCAGACTCAGGGAAAGCTCTGCAGGTGTGCAGGATGTGAGCGACATTGTAAATTGACAATAACAAGCGACGACGAGTCCTACGTTGTAAGTTGATCAGCTGTTTGTATTGTTAATTTCCTGTCGATGTAAAATTAATCCTGCCATCCTGAAAACGAAAGCCCACAGCCCCAAAAATACCCATTCTGGACTTTGAGTTTTAGTCTCTGCTTGTCTTACTCCCTGCCAGACTCCATTAACATATTGCTTATTTTCACTTCTGTAAACATACTACTACTCCTTCTACAAGATTATTAATGATTTCTTACGACTCATGAACAGACACTAACTTGTTTGGCAACTGCATTTGGCATTAATTTGAACTCTAATTAACATAACATTGGCCTATAAAAACGGTTGGTCTTGCCTCGAGCAGAAATTTCAAAGGACACCGCAGCTGCAGCGTTGATGTCAGAGGAGTGAGCATTTCAACTTATCACCATTCCTTCATCTCTGATGACATATCTTGGTCATTTTATGATTTATTACAGTAAACAGATTTCGCCTGGAGTAAAAAGTGGAATAAAAAACAACTACAATAAAGATAAAAAGTAATAATAAAACAAACCATCATGAAAAAGACACATGTTGGAAATAAAATGTGGTGATAGTGTTAATATAAGGCTTTTTTAAAAGGAATGTTTTTAGGAGTGATTTAAAGAAGTTACTGATTCAGCAAGCCTCAGATACAGAGAAGGATTATAACATTATAACAAGCAGCATGCACACACATACAGTATATAGGTACACCAGCCAATACAACAAACAAATGCGTGGACTTAAGCCAAAAAAGGCCTTCGCCGTTTTTTTGTTCAGACGCTGCTCATGTCTGTGTTTGTCTCTTTTGATAAGGCCCCTTTCATCTTGTTTGCATTGATTACAGGCTGACGAGTCACAGTGATACACTTAGGGGCCCTATTCATGTCTGCAGCCCCCGCGACACACACTGGGTCCATTGTGGCGAGGAATGTCTCCTTTCATGGCCTGAACTCGCCTGTGAAAGCATGTCAATAATCCCTAGTCAGTGGGCGCTCCACAATACTGCTGCGACCATCCCACCAAGCAGACCACTAGGCCCCATTTTGCTGCACTCCTCCAAGGAAAAAGTGACGAAAGAGCAGACAGTTGAATGGACGAAGTAATTAATCTGATGGATGCTGATAATCAAACAACTTCACAACAAAGGTGAGACTACTTACACAAGAAGAAAAGCACTAATCAACGCTTGAAGCAGCATACAATCCCCCTTCATTTATAACCTTCTCACACACCAAATATCTCGAGAACAGCTTTATTGCTTTGCACAGCCCCTCCTTGTTTTCACACTGCAGGCCTCCAAAAGGCGACTGAGCATGGTATCTCTTCTCAGGAAGTATCAAGATCCTTGTGTACAGCAGAAGCAGGAACCAGCATTGGTTTGCTGTAGAAGCTGCGGTTTTGGTGCTGAGGATTTGTTTGAACAGAGAATGTGATACCATAAGCAGAATAAATGGGATTTGAGTCTTCGGTGGCCACTAAAGCCATTGAAAATATACATCAGTTATATTTATTTTGGGGGTGGTGTGAGCTGGTGTGTGGAGAGAGAGGGGGGGGCAGCAAAGGAGGCTGAAGGAATCCATTGGCCAAGCTCTTGCAGCGATGGGAGTGAAAAGAGCCAATCATTGCTCTGTAAAGAATTAAAACCACCTCTGCAAATAGCCCCAATATTTGTGTAGTGCCTCAGAGTGGGAGTTTCACAGCGTCTGGGTTTCCAGTGCAAATAAACAGTGCAGAGGTCTACAAGGGTGGACCGGCCCCCCCTTTATCCCAGAGGTGAAGCCCACTCCTTTGTCGCTGCCTAATCTAGGCCACTCTCTATTGAGTGGGATGAAAAGTGGATCTGTGTGTGAGTGTTTGTGTTTGTGTCCTCGATGTGTGAGATGAAGCTATATGATAATGTCTGTTTGTATGTGGTTCTTGAATCAGAGTCGCGGGCCCGTGGAGACCGCCGCTGTGTTTGCCAGTTCCCAGATAACCCACATCCTTACACTGGACCTACACATACCAATCCCAGGATCCTCAGCACAGAGCAAACTGACAAATATCAACACAATTGACCAACAATTCTGCATAAACCAACAGTACCTGCCCGCTGGAGATATGATGAATAGAACATGATGTTGATGTTCCAGCAGTTTATTGTGGACAGCGACTTACTGACAGTACTTGATATAAAACAGCTATGCCTGTCACTGCAAAGTAGAGGTCATCACAGGTCCACTCTGTTCTTGCTCACTACTCAGCATCTGAATTATATTCCTTCTGATTGAGTAGGGTAACGTCTCAGTGTCGCAGCAGGTCTGGGATTTGTGTCAGTATGTCGAATACCAAAGTACCTGTGGTCTGTCATAATCATTGCAGGAGAAAAATGTGTTATTTGATGCAAGAAGGAGAGTGACAAAATTAATCACCCCACAGGCCACCAAGCCCCTACATTTGGTGACCAAGCATTTTTGGGTGGACTAGACGTAAACTTATGTAAAAACAATACAGAAAAGGCAATTTAATACAATTTAACACAGCCCTCCTTAACTGTGAAACATGTGTTGTCCTCTTTTCTCCAGAGTTGGAGAAAGTATTGTGATGTGGTGTTTCCTAAAGGCATTGAAAGCAAGCTCGATTTCCCAGCTAGTTGAGGAAACTGGCAGCACACACTGCAGTACATTATGTCCTAATGTGTCATATTCTCGCCACTTAAACTCCTGCTTCTATTCACTCCTAAATTTCTGTTGCTGTTTTGTTTTTTTTCATAGTTCACATTTTGTGTTTCTGGTTCTTCTGTAAGGATCATGTTAGCAGTTTCAGTGGGCTTTGTAAACCCATACCTAAGTAGCCCTGATGTATCGGCAACAAGTACTGTTGTTTGTTTGTTTGTGGAACTGAGATGCGCTGGCAAAGCCACGCAGTATGGGGATAAAACTCGGTGGCCACATGGGGCCACCTACATGGAATATTTGGTGGCCACACAGTAACTTTCTGTGGCCACGGACCATCAGGCCATAATTAATGTCAAACACTGTCATCATGCTGCTGCCTATGTTGGTATTCTTTCTCTTCTAGGGTCAGCTATCTCTGAGTCCCGTTCAGATCTGGTCTCTTCAATCTTCAGTTTCAAACTTTAAAGGGATAGTTAACCCAAAAATGAAAATTCAGTCATTATCTTTTCATGCCGATTGAGAGTTGGGTTTATTTTGTTAGTTTGCAAAACACTGCAGGAGTTTCACTGGAAAACAGCGCCGCAGAATCTCCCAAACAATGTTGGATTACACCAGACGAGCAGTATGGAAGCATTTTCTGTTTTTATCCTGTTGCCTTTTATGTTTGAAAACTGGTCACCATTAATTTCCGTTGTTTGGGAGATTCTGCAACACTGTTTTCCTGTGAAACTCCAGCAGTGTTTTGTGGTCCCAAAACTAAACCCAACCTTTAATCATCATGAGGGTGAGTAGATGATGACTGAATTTTCATTTCTGGTTCAGATCTCTACAGTGAAGGCACTATGTAGATGACTGTAGGATATTATTTAGCTGAGTGGTGTAGTATGTACAGTATATTGGATCCTCTGATGACATTAGAGAATCCTAATATGCTTTTTTTTGTTACTACTTTACATAAAAATGACAAGACAGACGTGCATGTTTTCAGTGTGTCTGAGAAAAATGTAATTTAAATCATTTTGCCTGAAGCAAAGTCTAGATTAAAGGTGTGAGTCTGAGTGAAACCTGTAGAAACAATAAATATTTGACAGTAAAAGCTACCCAGAGAAGTAGATTGCCTCTAAACATGAAACTAACTTCCAAGACCCATCTCAATGTCATTTGCAAGTATAGTGACATGAAAATGAGTGGGCTGGAATAGTGCCTTGGCAAGTGACTTACAAGTGATCATAAAATACTTAGCAATTTGCTCCCTCTTTATACTTGGCAACATCCCATATTTGAGGTGGAGGAAGAGGTTTTTAGCATTGCCACTATTCTTGGGCACTGCAGACTCTGTTTTTACACCCTAAAAACATTCATTACACATAAAAACACCAAGACGTTTAATCGTTTCAGTTGTTGCAGTAATTTATACCAGAATGCAGTGCGTAGAAAGCAGGTAGACATGTTCAGATAGAGACACCTCAGTGTGTATGGGCGATTAAGGGTGCTTTCACATCTAACACGTTTGGTTTGGACACATGTCTCGGACCAAACAGCTGAACGAGGTAGTCTCAGCCCTGATCAAACTGAACCATGGTTCTAATTTTTTTTTACATTGCATGAAGTTCTGGCACACTATAGTCAGAACCAAAAAAGGGAAAAACAATGCAGCAAAAATAAAATGAGCCGTGGTTGCTCATGGGGAGAGGAGGAGAGCAGATGTTTAATTGACATTTTGTCAGATGACTTTATAAAGAGTCAGTTGGGGAAAAAAAACTCACAAAAATTCCAACACTTTTAAATTATTTTCCAAGAGGATGAAAGAGAGAGGAATTGAATTCAGCTGATGTCAGACGCATACCCGTCTACAAACCAAGTAATGCAAAGAGAGATGCAGGCACAGGGAGGTCATGTAGAGATCTTAAGTGCGCTCAGATTATTTTAAATGAGAAACCAAAATTAAACAGATCTAATGTTTACAGTTTATCAAAAACATGAACTTCAGTTCAGACTTTCAGGTGTGAAAGTAGCCTTACTGTATGTTCACATTACAGGCGACACAACTTAAACACAGCCAAATGTGGCTCCAGTCATTGTCGCCGAGCGCTGAGAAAAGTTGAGGCCAGCGACGAGTGTAGGATGTCACTTTCTGACATCATGTTGCCACCTTTCATTGAAAATGACTTGCAGCCTCATCTTTGGCACAGGTAGTCTGAGCGTACGGTCAGTCTCTAATACACCTGGCTAGCATGTCTCTAGATCTTGAGGAGGGAGGATGAGGAAACTAGAGCAAGCTTGTAGAAATACACACAACTGACTCCGCACAGAAAGGGCCTATGAGGTGAAGTGAACCGCTGATATACTGTGCCACCACTGTGTTGATAACGATCAATCTTAGAGGTTACAAGCGTGCTACAGATGCTCTTAAATCACTATATACATTCCCAAAGCAGCACTTAAGAGGGAGTTCACACGCATGTCATTTTACTGAAAACACTTAAATGTAACGTTGCATATTTAACCGTAAGTCGTGCTCTTATGGTGTTATATTATGCTTTACGTTTCACGAATAAGCATGTCAGTTATTGTTGTGTCATTCTGTCACAATTTCAGTATTAGATTCGCTATGTGACTTAGATAAATAGATAATATACAGATCCCGAAAACATGCCATCAGGATAGTGGCATTTCAGATAGGAAATCAAGAAGAGGCAGAGGAAGACAATGATGACATAATCTGGCTGATCAATTATGCAAATGAATTGAATTATTGGATGAACATAACATTTAAAAACTGTTTATCAATGATTCTGATCGATAAAACATGTAAATTAGCAAAGACTATTAGCATTCATGATTTGAACTATAAAAACGGGATAAAACGTATAGTTTTTGGCTCCTCATGGGAGTTTAGGAGGTTAAGATGTGAGCCTCTTACAAGTGGGTAGGAGGCTATGATCATTTCTACTAGGATTTTACAATCATCTTGGCCTGAAGATGCTTTTGGGCAACAGGTTCTGAGTCTTTACAACAGTGGCTACACAAAAACAGAGGCTAAATTGCTCCTGGAACCTGAATTTTTTCTTGTCTTGGTACATTTTACTTACACGTGCAGCCGGAACTCACAGAGTCTGGAAATATGTGTTCAAGGTCAAAGGTCAAATAACGCACAGGCGGAGAGGAAATTATTTTCTTTTACATAAAGATGAGTTGATAATTTGGATCGTTTTCCATAACTCAATAATTAACTTTTCATACTTTTTATTAAAATATATTAAGCATATATTATATTAAAGATTGGAATATATCTCCATATCATAGCTCGGATTAGGTTGTTAATGGGCAACCCTTCTTATAATCATGTAATACCACATTTTTGGCAAGGCTGTGTCATACTGAAGCCTCATTTGTAAAGTCTGTGTATCTATGGTGCTCTGCACCTGCTTACACTTTGTCTGTGTTATTTATTCATTTCTCCTGTCATTGCCCTTGACCAAGGTGCTGGCAGTCCCTGGGTGCTGCACAGCAGCTACCAGCTACCCGCCGCTCCTAATACTTAAGGTGGGTCAAATGCAGAGAACTCATTTACAGTATGTTGTACTTGTATAGAGATGAAACTGAATGAAAATTTCATATCATGATTATAGTGACCAAAATGATCATGTTTGTCATTATTATTTTCATATTGTTAAAATGTGGTGAAATGTTCAAAAAGTACAGATACACAGACCAATTTTTATATTGAAAACCGATCAACAATTTGTAATAGGATCGTGTCCTTTGCGATGACAACGTTTTCATTGACATAAAACAAACCCACGCTCCTGCTGTGACTATGTCTGGAAGACTGTTGCTAACTTGGGTTGGTGCTGGACAATATAGAACTCAACTGTGAGGTTCTGGGAGTGAAAGTTGGATTTAGATTTGTCACAATTTTGCTACCATTCAAGTTAGACTTTCCATGAGCTTTTAAATTGTGACATGATGGTATATATGCTCCTGTAGAAGCCACAAGTCTGTATGATATCAGACTTATTCTAAGAAAAATATGCTTTATTCGCAATGTCATGGAGAAGTACTACACTACCCACAATCCTCAAATGTAACAGCGACAAAAATTAAAATTAAAATTTGAAATGGTAATACTAAGTAATAACTAGTAAAAGTTTAATCCCTGTGCTTGTATGACTGTTTATGTGATAAATGACGTTGGTTTACTTAACCTTTACCCAGAAATATAAAGTTTGGTGCATTGTTGGTAAGGGACATCCATACATTGTCACTTTACAAAGTTACTCATTTATTTAGGTATTTCACTTCAAGGTGGACTGGATATCTGACAGTACTTTATCTCATAGAGAAAATTTATCACTGAGCCAACAATGAAATCTTGCCCCTTGCACACTCACACTTTAATTGTAAAAACTGATGGAACAAATTGGTAGAAAGTCTAAATTGTATTTGGACTTTTCAATAGTTATGGTAAATTCAGTTTCTAACAGTGAATATACAGTATGTGTTTCCGTATACAGTGTGAGAATCATTTTTATCAGCATCAACATCATGGTGTTGTTGGTGCAAATCCAGCAACTGAGAGAAATAGTTAAGTTCCCTCGGGAAGCTTGCTCTATGAGAAGTGCAAAAAGTTTAAACAGTATGTTGCTCATAGTGTTCTCAGCCTCTTCCCACTCAAACTACTCTACTATGATTACAACTATGACTACAAACATAATTTATCATTAGAGAAGTTTAATGTGAAAAACCTTCCTTAAAGTCTCCCAGTGAGTGTGTAGCTTACTGACATGCCCTCAGTGCATGAGTTATTATCCCAACTCATGTCAGAGCATCTGCAGGAGGGATACATTTGTTGCTAAGCAACAGCTAAAGCTCGCAGCATGCTAGCTCCAGTTATGTTGAAAATTTGGTATACTTCTTGACTTTTGGGCACTTTGTTATGCTTAAAATAATGTTGAATTGAGTTTGGGTCAGATGTTTTCAAAAAAGTGCTTGAGCAGTTCTGTCTGCATTATAAAATAGACTTTGTTTAAATGATCAGTGCAGTAAAAACATAAATAAAAATAGAGTTTAATAAAATTTTGATGGATTTTTCAGATGCAAATGCACCTTAGGCACTGCAGATTAATATTCACAAATAATTCACATTTTCTAATATGATTTAGCTTGGTTAGATATGTCACTGTCAATATTATTTAACAGTTTGCATAATATTCTTCACAGACTTCAGTTGAGGTAGGGATAGCGACATGTTTAATTTAAACTTAAAACTAGCGACTAGTTTGTTATTTTAAGACAATTAAACCATCTTCAGCATTTAACAACATCCTGATACATCAATACAATAACAAAATGTCATATAGACCAGACTAACCAGATCTACTTGTTTTGGGGTGTACGGAAACGCCATCCCAAAATTTAAACTCAAACTGACGAAATGGACACCCAGATAAACAAATAAATACAATTTTCAGAAGAAATTGAGGCCAGAAACGGATGAGTGAGACGAGCCAATGTTTGAGCGAGGTAAAAGCTTTGTTTTGCAGCAAATGTTTTCATAGAGGAGGGGTTGAAGAGGGGGGAATCAAACTGATATTTAGCCCCTACTGGCTTTTTTTTCCTGCTTTTGTTTTATGCTAGGCTCTTTTTACCACATGGTAGTGACAGATTGTTTGAGCTGAAAGGAAAAGCCATTCGAAGCTAATTAAGCAGCCATTCCAGGCACTATTCGCAGGCAGGAGGGAGAGTAGCACAGGCATTTGTCAGCGCCGTACCCAACGTGGGTTTAATTGACAACTCTGGCTCCTGACTGACAGCTTTTCCAGCGCTCGGCCAATAGCAAGCCGAGCAGGAAGACAGCTGCGACGCCATTGGATAGAAAGCAGTAAAGGGGGCGGGAAGGGGACCCACGTGGGGGCGAGCATAGTGAGCAACACTTGATAGGCTGATATCCTCACGCGCAGACGTGTTGTAGCCTACCTAGTGCTGCTGATAGGAAAGCTTGTAGATGCTTGAGGTCTCGTTAGAAATAGGTCGATCAATTCAAGTCACTCAAAGGACACTCTGCTGTAGATTAAGCGGTATTCACATCTTCTGCGCACTTCGGCTCTTGAATGAATTTCTCTGAGCTCCTGTTTTTCTTGGCATAGTAACAGGACTTATTTCTTTTTCTTGGCATCTCTGCCTCTCCTTCAATTGAGAGCAGAAAGTGTGATCTTCCTGTTTCGAACCAAGGAAACTTTTTGTTTTCTTGATTCAGACTGGCTTCACTTATCGTTCACATATTAAGCACACACCATATTCACAGTTTCATAAAGATGATGAATTCTGTGTTTGGCTAGTGGGATTATTTTCCTGTTTACACCGTCTTACTGTGTCTGAATCGGCATAGTTTTTAAAGATTATACTCTTAGATATATACTCAAAATGTCAAACGTTGAACCACCGGCTGCGATGCACGGACATATAAATTATTGCCTTTGTTTTGAACAAGCTGTTGAGCGCACTGAATGTCACTTCAAATCCAAAATGGCGAACATGTGAGGTCACATTTCGCACGCCCAATCAGAGCGCAGGCACACTGAGCGCCCCACGTGGGGATGCCGCGCTGTGATTGGCCCGCGCTGCTAAACTCCTTCGGAGAACCCAATTGGTTAGTGCACGGCCCTCTCTCGGCAGTCGGGTCCTCGTGTCAGTGCACAGTCTGTGTGTGGTACAGCGCGCGGCGGAGGAACTGGGTATACCCGACAGCAAGCGAGTGGTATATTTCACAACGGCCGACATTTTCAACAAAAAATTAACCCGGTTGTTCGCCAAAAAATAATCTTTGGACTTACTGGAAGATTCGTGTGCTACTCCTGGATCTAATATAGGCTTTCTCTGAAGTTGTGTGCGGTCAACAACTCGTCCCAATCGAGGGGTTTCCAACGGTCGATCGGACGGAGAGACGCTCTCCGCCTCGGGATCACCGGGGTTTTTAAAGGACTCTCAAGGGGGCAAAGAGGAAGAAGTGTATGAAAAATAGAGACGACGACGGACATTTTCCGCCTTTATCACCCTGCGGTGGCGGTTACAAGTGAAGGATATTAAGCTTTTTGTGTCTGGATACTAATTTTTTACCTGTGCTGAAGAGAGGGGAGGAATCAGTCCAGACAAAGGTAAAAAGGGCGACATGAAGAGAGCCGCTAACAAGACGGGTGGTGGTGGTGGTGGTGTGGCTTTATGGCAGCCGACTTTGAAAAGCAGCAGCAGCTCCTTGTTTTCTGATCTTCCCGGACCACCAAAACAAGCCCGTTGTGTGTGTGTTCTTGTTTCCTTTGTGGAAGACAACTCGTTAGATTTACGAGAAAAACAAAGCATCGTGTTGTTGAGGGTGTGATCAAAAGTATCAACTTTGGGATTTATTTGATACGTCGGATCAAACACATTTTTTGTTGGCACTCTTGTTATGCAAATCGAGGCGACAGATTTAGAATTTTTGACAAAAATTGGGAATACTTGAAAAGAAAAAAAGAGGCCACAGTGATGATTAAAAAAAAAAGATTTTATTCTCATTTTGTCAGGGAGCAGATAGTTAAGTTCATAAAGCTTTAATTCCTGTCGATTTACACCCAAGGTGCTACGGTGGCTTGCTGCGAAAGTGATTCAGCTCCGTTTTCTGTTTGTTTAGGTACAAAGGAGAGGCCGTGGAGGTGATATATCCAGAGGTCGGGGTCTGAGTGTGCGCCTCGCAGCCGAGAACAGGGCTTTGTCCGCCGCCATCCTGCGCATACAGGGGAGGGGGTGGCGGTGATTTACCGCACCTTCACTGGGATTACGGAAAGAGAGAGAAAACACCGAATTCCCCTGTGTAAAGGACGCGACATGTATCCACAAGGCCGGCATCCGGTAAGTAGCAGTCTTTGTCACTATTTGTAAATTGATGCAAATGCGCCGCCCTTCAAAGTAGCCTAATTAGCTCGTCAGAAGAGTGGAGCTGCTGATCCACACCTTACTATTTATGGTCTGCATCGGTGCTGCCGAGGCGCTTCACTCTGGCAGGCAGCAGAGAAACTGGGAGATCGTGTTTATTGGCAACAAGATCAGAGCTTTTGGTTGAACTCAGGAAAAGTAGATCATCACCTCCTTCTGTAAACTGACTTAATTTCTCGGTGCAGTTCGTTATATTTGCATTTTTTTACAGTCCTAAAAGGTTAATTGTGCATTTTGCGCACAACTTAAGTGTGTGAGATTTTTATTTTCTTTTATCACTCATCATCCTCTGCCTACCGTGTAAAATTACTTTGATGATAAATGTGACCTGCCCTTATCATTGCACACGTTGTTAGTGAAAGCTGCTCTTTCCTCCACCAGTCAGTGCTCAGGGGAAATGCAAGGCAAACCATCAAGAGAAAAAGAAAACACTCAGTTTACCAAGAGAGAGGCGGAGGAGGCTGTAGGAGAGATATGAGACTATTATCTGGACTGTGATGGCGTTATTTACACCTGTGGTATCTCCCAACCTTGCACTTTTCAGGCACCTCACCAGCCAGGGCAGCCTGGCTTCAAGTTCACTGTGGCAGAGTCCTGCGACAGGATCAAAGACGAATTTCAGTTCCTGCAGGCCCAGTACCACAGGTAAAGACAACAGCCAGTGCTGTTTACAGTATGTAAACAGTATTGGCTTCCTGGAAAGAATAGGAAGAGGAAGCGGCTTCTGTTTGGTTCCATTTTTGTAGCTTTTTGTGCACCAAGTCTGCACTGATGTTACACTCATAAATATATCTGTTCTGAATTATTAACATGTGTTGAAATGGTGTAATGTAACCAAACCAAGAATGTACATATATCAAACTTATTGTAAAGTCTGATTTTATTTCTCTCTTCTCTCTTTCTAAAGTCTTAAAGTGGAGTACGATAAACTGGCCAATGAAAAGACAGAGATGCAGCGTCACTATGTCATGGTAAGAGCAGTCATCGTAAAGCTGTGAATTTGATTTAAAGCCGTATCCTCCCTTTAGCCTCAGGTGAACAGTCACAGGTGGTGCAGCAGCCCTGGTGTTTTGCAAAGGCCATGTTAGCATTTGCCCCTGCTTGGTATTGTTGACTCACGCCTGTGTTTTCATTGGATAAGAAGCTGCTGGGTGGGGGTATGAGGAGGGGTGGCTGAAACTCTAGCAGGGGTCAAATGTCCAACAATTGATTGTGGGGTGTGACGACCCCCCTCTATTGCCCTGTGGTCCTCTTTATGACCCTCTGCCACCCCTCCCAAACACACCCAACATGACCCACTGGGGGTTAATGACTGGTCTGCGGGCTTTGTGCATGAATCAGAGGGTTTCCTGTATTTTATTTTACTTCTCAGCTCACCCAGTGTGAACCGCGGGGTCATTCAGACACTTCAGACACACCCAGGGGTTTCTCAGATACGGGGAGAGTTTGTGTGTTTTTCCTCCAACCGTAAAGATAATAGGCTACTTGTTGTGGTCAGATGTTGTCATTGTAATTAATCACAATATTAAAGAAAATATTTGTCCTCTATCAATCACAATGTGGAAAATCTATGCTAAATATCCCATAAAATTATCAAAGAATTGTTGAGTGCAACGAACAACATGTGTTCCACTGTTTTGCATTGGATCAGACAAAACTCTGCACATGTGTAACAAAAACCTGCTTTGAATCACCAATTGAGTGACAAACTTTTGTTTGATGGTTTTATGTTGTGTAATCTAGTTAAATTGATTAGTCAACCAAAAGAAAATTAATCACCAACTATGTAAAGATCTTTATGCTGAGTTCATACAAACTCTTTAAAATTTGCTTAAATTTAACCGTTAAGTTTCGAGGTTAGAAATGTGTTTGAATTTGAATATACTCCATAATGTTGTGTTGTATCAACAGACACTCATGTATATCAAAAATCTTTTAATACCTGATCATTAACAATCCTGTTTGTTTCTTGTCTCTGTGACATGACATGGGCGTAGAGATAAAATGGTGTTTTTCGGGTCTGTGCAGTGTCACAATTTAGATGTGACGTGATGTTTACGTGTTTTTAGACCATTTTTAATCAGAAATGCCAAATATGTGCGGTTCCAGCTTCTCAAATGTGGGAATTTGCTGCTTTTCTCTGTTCTTCACAACAGTGAACTGCATATCCTCAGGTTTTTAGACTGCTGGTGTGACAGGGCATGCGAAGATGTCATCTTTGCTCTGGGATATTGCAGTGGGCATTTTCCCTCTGTTTTTGACATAGAACAAATCAATAGTTGCAAGCAGAAATAATCATCAGTAGGGCTGCAGCTAATGATTATTTTCAAGATTAATCGATTAATCTCATAGTTTGTAAAATGTCAAAAAATTGTGAAAATTGCTTATCACGATTTCCCAGAGCCCCAGCTGACATGTTCAGATTGCTTCTTTTGTCCAACCAACAGTCCAAAACTCAAAGATTCTTCATTTACTATCATAAATGACAAAGAAAAGCAGCAAATCCACACATTTCAGAAGCTGGAACCAGCAAGTGTTTTACATTTTTGCTTGAAAAATGACTGAAACGATCAGTCGATTATCTAAATCGTTGTAGCTTTTATCAACAGGTGAATCAATGATGAAAGTGGGTTGCACTAGCTGCAGCACTAATATCATTACAATACAGTTGGATTCAAAGTCGGCCACCAATAATATCAAACCACTGTACAGCTCTACTGCATATTTAAAATCTTATGTAGTGCGTTTACTTTGTGTTTTAGCACTTTTACCTTTTTCTGGAAACCTCAGATAGGTGCTTGATTTCTATCAAAGAGCTGTGAAGAGGTTACATGTAAAACTGCTCCAATACTGCAATTAAAACACGTCACATTGAGCTCAGAGCTCTCTGATGATCAAAAAGAGACAAAGAAATGTGTGCCTCTGCAGACATCCCAACACAAAGGTTCTTTTCTAATACAGGAAAAGCTACATTGTGTGCATGGAAAAAGAACAATCTTTATCTGACAAGTGATGTAACTAAGACCTCTCTCTTCGTTTGTGTATGTGCGTGCTTATCTTGTTTGTACATGAAAGGAATGACTTTAACCAAACGCAGCAGTACGTTTGTTAAATATTATTTTCCCTGTGAGGAACCAGAAGGTGGTGGGAGTAGCTATAATAAATGGAAGCTGTTCGCTGTGTGTTTGATAAACAAGACAGACAAACTACTCGGCTTTAGTTTGTATCTGTTGGTGGGCTCGCTCACAAGCTTTTGGCAATCAACAGCAGATAATGTTGTTTTCAATAATAGTATTGGCTTTCTCCTGGGCTTTTGAAGCCATAGACCGTGTTTTTAGCTCAAAGACTGGCAGTGCCCAGTAGAAGTAATTGAGAACAGTAGCCAATCGTCTGTCGGCTGGGACTGCTCAAAGAACATTAAGTTGTTAAAGTCTTTGGTTAATGCCAGTGTGTTTTTAATGGCTCATCCCTGTGACAAGTATTCAACTCGACACTTTTATTGTTTGGGTGCTTCAGAGGACTGATAGAAATGTCATACCAGTCATTTTTACAGCCTTGTTGCACCAACACAGTCTCTGTTCCAAGTCAAAAGTAACTTTGGATTCTTTACAAAAGCACGAAGGACACTTATGTGGGATCTCGTTTCTCCTCTAATTGCTTCTTTAAAGGGAAAGTTCACCTTAAAATCAAAAATACATATTTTTCTTCTTACCAGTAGTGATATTTATACATCTAGATAGTTTTGGTGAGACTTGCTGAAGGATGTCACCTTTTCTCCAATATAGTGGAACTAGATGGCACTCTATTGATACATTTGACTCAACAGTAATGCCTCTTTCCAGAAGTCATGACTCGATTACTAAAAGATAATCCACAGACCTTGTTGTGAACAGTTTCATGTAGGAACTAGAGCCAGACCAATATATTGGCCCAGTATTGGCACGATATGAGCTCATTACAGATAACATAGAGAACATATAAAGCATACTGATATTTATTTAGCCTGTTAATTAATTTTTATTTATTTTCTGAGTGTTCGTTTCTACAATTGGCTGGTATAGGTATATGTTAGACTGATCACAACTAGGTCTGTGAATTATCGTGAGTAACTGTTAAGTAGGTCTTTTTTCAATGTATTTTTTTGGTGCTTCGAGCACCACAACCTGAGTGCCATTTGGTTTCATTACATTCGAGAGAAGGCAGACGTCTCTACAGCTGATTTCTGCAAAACTCTGCAACTCACACCAAAACTATCTAGATGGATAATAGCCTTACAAGTCAGAGGTAATATGGTATTTTTCATTATGTGGTGAATTGTCCCTTTAAATTAAATGCACAAGCACAAATACAAATGCATCACTGAAACGTCTTTGAAACAAATGTTTGAGGCTGACTTTACTATGTAATAATGTTTTCATTTCTCTGTGTTTTACAGTACTATGAGATGTCCTATGGGCTCAACATTGAGATGCACAAACAGGTATGTAGCCATATCAGGGATGGTCTGTGTACAGCCAAAACACTGTTGTTTTTTTTCCCCCTGGTGACTGAGGAACATAAACACACCTACACACACGCACACACACATACCTGACCTTAGTTTCTACCCTCATCCTTAAATGGCTTTAGGAGGCGCACACATACTGGCTTCCTGTAGTGAAAATGCTGACAGGCTAAACAACACGAAGGGCACGCTGCCTGATGGGGATGGTTTGATAAGATTAAAGTGAAGTATTTGGCAGACAGTCTGAGAGGATGTGTTTTTGTGTGGTTTGTCCTTCTGACTGTGTGTGTGTGTACACGCACATATGCCTGCACTATTCTGTGTCTGCCTCCCCAGTGCCAGCCGGGCTAAAAGCTCATTAGTTCAGCTGCCACCCAGCACTGGGCATCATGCTGCAGTGGAAAGACTTCTACAGATGAATAGGGCAAAAAATATCTGCAGCTCCACCACCCAAGGAGCCAATTCAGTAGGCTGGAGGCATGAAGGGAGAGGAGGGGGGGTTAGATATGTTAAAATCATCTTAGCCATTTCTAGCGGTCGCATTTCAGGCCTCTTTGTTGGTTCGCTTCCAGTTAATCTTCGCCCAGTCATGTCCAGAGTTTTGGAGGCAGGTTGTTCAAGTGTTTTTTGAAAACCATCCCTCAACCCAAATGCTTAGCTGTTAGCTGAAAGCCTTTACACCAGCAAGAATGCACCCTGCTGCAGTGTCCCCGAGCAAGACACTAAAAGCTTAGTAGCTCCAGCGGTGCTTTTCTGTCAGCTGTGCTCTGATATTCTTTTGACTCAAAGTAAGTGCCTTCTTCAGTAACTATCTTGTTTTTTGTCTGTCTCGGTTCTTTCAACGCCATGTTGGAAATAAATGTTCTCACTTTTAGGGATGGAAATTGATATGATTTTATTGGATACAAATGTCATTATAGATTATGCTTTTTCTCGGTCAAAGAAGAAATCTGCTACGCTCGCATACAAGGCACTAATGTTATTATAAATTGGGACATTTACCCTCATTAATGGACGTGCTGCTCAGTTGGGAATCAGAGTTGCAACCCATGTTGCATAGGGCTGGGCAGTATACTTATTATATATAGAAACCATGATATGATATATATTGTCTTAGATGTTGGCTATTATATAATGATATGCCACAAGTGTTGTATTTTGGATTTAAAAGCTGCATTGCAGTAAAGAGATGTAATTTTCTGAATTTACCATACTGTTCTAAATGTTCCATTATTTGCCTTTTCCACTTAGTCATTATATCCACATTACTCATGATTATCAAAAATCTGTGTTAATATTCTGTGAAAATACCAATAGTCATCCCTACAATATTGTATCAGTATTGAGATAATTGGTCAAAAATATCTTGATATTTGGTTTAGTTCATCGCCCTGCCCTAATGTTGCATAGAATGATGTTTTAGCACATCTCTGGTGTTTCCACCCTTAACTTGATCATTATCTTTTTACAGACATTACAGCTAGCACGGTTGTCCTCTTTCTTTGTGAAATGACGACACACCTCAAGACCATTTCTTCCTCTCTGCCACAGCTCTTTGTTGCAAGTTTCTAGCAGCGTAGATGCACGAGTGTGACATCTTTGTTTTGCAAAGCGTAACTGTCTGAAAAATATGCAAGCATTGATAAAAGGAACTGATTAGCTCAGAGGCATTCTGATGTCTCTGATAATATGAAAACATTTATCAACGGGGGCCGGTCCTCGATTCCCATACCTGCTCACTCTGTCTTGTGCTGAAAGAATTAGTTTATGAAAATTAAACAGAAAATTCAAAAACTTTTTTGATGAGTCAGTAATCCAGGTTTTTTTTTCTTACATTTTATGGACAGCAACTGTTAGTTGCAGCTTAAGGTTTGCAGATAAATTTAAAAAAAAACATAGATAATGATTGCTTAACATTACAAGTTGTGTGTACATCACAAGTTTCATTACTTTACGATATTGTGTCAATTACTTAGACGACGATAAGATATTTGCTGGAATCAGAAAGTCTGACGATGCGATTTTGATTCAATCCAGGGGGCCACGATCAATATTGAACGATATCAAAAGTCCATTTAACACATTCAGTTACATTGTGTCAACTCAGAAGCAACTAAATTATGATTAGACCATTTTATGACTTACAGACATTGATGACGCAGACATATCATGGGAATTTCAAAATAAAGGTGAATCTTACAGATGACGATATAGATGGATGTTTTCACTCCACATTGATCACACTGGATCATTGAACATTGAATTGATTTATCGACCCAGAGCGATGTGTTGTTACACCCCTGTTACACAGCATGTATGTGTGTGTCTGGGGATGGGCGTTTTGAGCGTTTAATCTCAAGTGATTGGGTGTGTCCACAGGATAAGGAGTGTGCATGCTGCCTGGTTGGCTGTAATTGGCTGGCTAACGTTTGGTGTGGTTAGAATAAGACATCTGCTGATCCCACGTCTCATGTAGACCTAAATGCAAGACATCACGCTGCTAAAAAAAAAAAGTCAGATTACCCCTGTAAAACACTGCAAAACCACTCTGTTTAGCTAAAGATTTGACCTGAGGCCTTTTAGTCAGCTGTGTGAAACTCACATTTTCTTTTGTATTAACAGACATCAGCATAATCTTTTATTCAGTTCCTTTGAAAAGAGGGAAGAAAAAAGATTAACATGATCTCAAGCCACCCCTCTTTTATCTTTCCACACTTACATTTCCATTTTCTCTGATTCTGTCTTGCCTTCTGTTTCCCCCTCAGTCACCTTTGCCTCCTCAATTCTCCTTTTCCACCTCCGCCTCGTGCCCTTATGTCTTTTCATCGCTTCCCCCTCCTCCGTCTGGCCCACCACCCCTACGATGTGATGTGAATGATGGCCCTTGTGTCATTAGCTGTGTGATATGATGTATGAGAGTGGGAGTCTGTCAGAGGGGGAGACAGAGAGAGGTGGGGCGGAGGCTTCATGGCCCTCAGATCCAGAAGGTTAATGGCATCAGTGGGAGGGTAGCCCAGTTGGAACAGCAGCACACTGCACAATTCATCAGTGGTAGATGTTTTTTGTGGGCGCATGGTGTGTGTGTGAGCGTGCACGCGTGTGCTAACTAGGTGTTTTCTGTTTATCAAGGAGCTCGTCGCCTCCCCCTTCCCATTCTTGAGCGTTGTCTGTCAGGCACTTATCACCAACAAGGAGATTGAAGCGATGCAGGCTGGGGGGGGGTGGAGCTGGTTGTTGTGGGTGGATACTGGTGGCAGTGGACAAAACATGGGGGGATGGAGACAGGAAAGGAGTGAGAGGCTTCAGGGTAAATGGGTTAATCGACTGGCCCTCTCCTGTGCATCTCCTTTGTTTATCAATAAGCCCGGTGGAGTCGACGGAGCGCTCTGAATAATTCATGATCCCTGCCACCTCTTTCCCCCTCACTCCCGTCTCCCATCCCTGGTGAACGAGTGTTTGTGATGACATCAGCGAGGAGCAAACAGACAGCCCTTAGCCGTCCCTGTTATTGGGAGGCAGGCAGGGAGGGAGGCTGGATTATTGGATGCAGGCAGGCATATTACTCCGTTCATGTTGAAGATTTATTGCAGTGTGAAAAAAGATGTGATAAACTCACTTTGTGTTGTTATCGCTCCAAAGCTGGATTGAAAAACGGGGGAATGGGCACGAACACACACACACACACACATGTGCGTATAAATAAATACTCATATCCCTTACAATGGTAACACCAGTTGTGTCTGTAATTCAAGTTGCAACAGACACACAACTTCCCTGGCGCTGCCGCTGCTGAGCTGAATGGTTGTTAGCGGAGGGATGTGTGTGGCTGCCGGGGGGTAATTTGTTTTGACAGTGTCTCTTATGATGGCAAAGAGTGCAGGGTGGAGGTAATCACCCTCGCTTGCTGTCAATAAGTGATTTTAATTAGCGCAGCTCATTAGGCTGCCTCAGCAACATGCCCCGCTGACTCTGTGGTGTGGGTGTGGTGGGGGTTGCTTTGTTTTTCACTACCTCTGTTCTCTGTTGTGGTCCCTGTTTATCTCTTGTACGCTTGCCTACATTTTGATTTCTGCTCTCTCTTTGGTAAATTGAAAACAAAAGGAACATCAGTAGAAAAAAGAATTAATGGATCTTAGGGGTGGGCAATATGGCTTATAAATAATATCGTGATACTTTAAGGCTATTCTGTGATATACAATATACTGTATATCTTGATATACATATTTTCTCTAAAAAAAACAAAAAACAAAAACAAAGCATAAATTCTTAAATAGTGCAGTCATATGCTGATTTTATAGATTGTGATGCATTGCTGCAGGTTAAACAACCCAACAGTATATAAAGTAGTTAAAATGAGCTCAACCATAAACATTTACAGCAGTAAAATGAAACATACACATTAATGCAGCTGCAATATTTGTCCAAAAACCTCATGCACGTGTAGTAGTTAAGCACTGACGGAGACCATTTTACTGAGTAATTGGTACTTCAAGTAAATTTTGTTAGGAATTTGCTATTTTGCATACTTTTACCTTAGTAAGGTTTAGATTGCACAACATTTATTTGTAGTGGAGTATTTTCAAAGTGGGGCACTACTGCTTTTCCTTAAAGGTATAATATGCAACATTTTCCAAAAAACAAAATAATGTATAGACTCATATAAAGACATATAAAGACCCTTTCTCTAGTGTGTGGTGGTAGTTGTATCTGCAGAGATCCTGTCCTGTATTTCCTGATTTCCGCATTATTTTGATGTGCTCTGGATGTTTGGGCCCATTCAAAACATCTGTATTTGATGTTGTGGCATCTTTCTGGTGAATTTATGAACAGCTTGGATAAATCCTACTGATTCTGCCCTTAAGTAAGGACCTGAATACTTCTTCAACCTCTGATTAGCATATCCACAGCCTCACTGCCCCTGTGTGTTACCAGTTCTGTTGTAGGTAACCCGTGTGTGTATGATGGTGGTCTTGTGCAGTTTGTTTTTTTTTAAAGTGAGCTAGCTTGTTACCTCACAAGTCAGGCAAAAGACAATTAGGTTTCCCAGATTCGTTTTGGAGCTGGAAGCCATGGGGTAGAGTAACAAAGACAATCAGATGATTGATCACCTTTTCTCCTTTTCTGTTGCAGTGAAAAAAAAATCACAGTAACTGGTAGCTACTAACTAGCTAACCTTAGCAGTTCACAGTCTGGACCAGATCTGTACAAACAGGCACTTTTACACCTAATAGCTCTGGTTCTTGAAATGGTCTCATTCAAAACTCTTTGAACCTTGGTGATATCTAATAATCAGGCCCTCATTCCCACCAGTTTTGAGCGAAACCATTGTAATCAGGGATGTCATCAGCAGGGAGCTTTGCGCCGTGCTCAACCACCTGCAGAATATGACATGCCCACTTTTATTCCCAAGGAAAATCTACTATTTTTTGGCTCTGCAACAATACATTTTGATGGGAATGCTCTGATAGGTTCAAAATTAGGTGCCTGAACTGGACCAGGGCGGGCTCCATGTTGGTGGAAAAGGATTAACAAACACCAGATTTTTTATGTCCTTTTTAATTAATTTTTTAAATTATCCATCAACTGATCATATACCACACTCTTGTATTTGGCTGCTTGCTTTTGTAGCACCTGTTGTTTTCTTGCGCCATTTTTGATATCTATTGTACGTATCCATTTCCTCACTTGTTGAGTGGATGAGGGAAACAGAGAAAGTGCTTCATCAAGGGGAGTCATGTCCGTTTCCTGGATGGAGGAAGAGGGTGAACGGAGGAGCAGAGGGAGGGAGAAAGAGAGAGCTTGTGCAAATGAATAATTTATACAGGATTCCTGGAATTGTTTGCCAAGGTGATGATGGCCGACCTGTCTCTAAGCCAAAACAAACTGACTACGAGAACACACACACTCTCTCTCAAGGGAGGTTGACGAGGTTATTGGAGGCTGTGAGACATGCTTTATTTTGATAGCCAGGCTGGAAAGGCTGGTAGAACAGTGTTACACAATTAGTGTCTTGGTGTGTGTGTGTGTGTATACTCAACCGCTAATGATGGTTTTGTGTGTTAGTGTTGATGTGGTTAAACGGAAGAAAATAGTTTTTGTGTGTGTGCGCGCGTCTCTACATGTAAGCTGAATAATTCAAAATGAAATCTATAAAAAAATATTGTCTACATGATGGGTTGAACTCTAACAAAATCAGATGTAATCTGTTGGAAAACAGCCCATTTCCATGTGCTCCCCGGCAGAAAAGGATGTCACTTCAGTTTTGTGTGTATGAGCTCAAAATAGAATGACATGCACATGCAAAATATTCTTCATGCATTTGTAATGAACAAGATACCTCTAAGTGCCTCTTTCTTCCTCTGCTCTGGCTGAGAAGATAATTCCCAAACAGCCATCTCTGCCCCCCCATCTCCTCTCCTCCCCCCATCATATGCCACTTGTTTTCCTCGCCAATTGAATCCTCGTCAGAGACTCTGCTCTCCACTTGGGGGCTAATGCCTGGAGCGACAAACAGCCAAATGGCTTTCAACGCACCATTGACAGAGGGATGCAATGGAGAGAGAGCCTCTCCAAGCTCTGGTGCTACTAGACAACCCTGAGTACCTGTAATTGTGGAGCTGCAGTGAAAAGCTTCTGCCGGCTCAAAGGCTTCTGTTTTCAGTGGCTTTAAGTGACAATAAACTCTTTCCAGTGCCTGTCTCTGCCACTAAAAGCACTGTGGAAAATAGTGCCTCCAAAGTAAAGTGGGAGTCATTTAAGAGTGCTGCGAGTCATTGGATGTGATGTGTTATCAGTATTTTTCCCCCTTCAAAATGCCAGTGAAAAATCATGTAAATAAGCCATGTGCACATTTGCCCACTGTAGCTCGTGTGAACCATGAAAGAGTGGAGTTATTAGAGAGAATAGGCAGCGATATCATGGTGCATTGCATTCTGGGTAGCGGTTGCCATATGTTCGGATGCACGTCTTTGCTTACATACATGTTGCTTACAGCAATCACGAGCTTCCAGCAACAACAAACATAAATCAACTGAAAAAAAGACATGAGAGAAGCTGGTCAAGGAAGCAAAGGAGCCCTACTTTGAGAAAATAAATGGAATTAACAGGCTTGATCCGTACAAACACAGTGACAGAATGGTTGGGTGATCTAAGCAAACTAACGTTACTGCAGGATAACCCTAACCCAATACTTCACACATATTTACTTCAGTATTAAACATTATGTGAGATAAATAGAGATTCAGAATTGAAGTAATTTTCCATCATTTAACATGTGGTATACAACATATTGATAACACTGTTAATGCAGAAACTAAATCGTAAAACTAATGATTATTTTCATTGCTGATTAATCTGTTTTCTTGATTAATGATCAGTCGTCTGGTCTATAAAATATGTATAAAATGTTTCCAAAAGTCCAAGATGACATCCTCAAATGTTTTGTTTTTCCCACAGCCCAAAGATATTCAGTTTACTGTAATAACGGGAGTAGAGACACCAGAAAATATTTATATTTAAGAAGATACAATTGGATAATTTTGACTTTTTTTTCTTTAAAAAGTTACTCATATCAATCAATTATCAAAATAGTTAGCTAATAATTGATTTATAATCGATTCAGTTGTTGCAGCTCTGTAGTCTGCATCACAAGTGGGGTTAAGTCAGAAGTGTCTGTGTCAGTAGATGGTTTCATAACAGCACACAGTCATGTCCTAGTCCTTCCTCAGGATGACACGGTAGCATTTTATTGGCTGGTTTGCTTGAAAAAACAGAGTTTCTTTGATTAGTCATATAGCTATACTGCAGGGTAGTTATGCAAAGTTAGCTGAGTACCAACAACCAGCAACACAGCTTGATTACCCAATGCTGTGTACAGAGCTAGTGGTAACCGCTTAACAGTTAAATGTGTTTTGATTATGATTCACCTGTGTGAAAATGATGTGAATACACAAACCTGTCTCGGGAAATGTTGCTGAATGTGATGTTTGTTGATATTACAGGTGCTACTCATGCCATTTGCCGCCTTTTTGTTAACTTTGCAAGTTAAATCTCACGCTCCATTTCCTACGCCGGTTGTTAAAACGGTTAAGTTATGACCGTTGATAATACAGCAAGCTTTCACCGTTCCAGTGTGTTTTTAAGGTTGATAAGATATAAACAACACTGCAGTGACTTCCTCTACAATAACTACCATCTGGCTTCTGTGTCCAAAAATCTCACAGTGCTTTGGGTACTGCAGCCAACGTCATGATCCCATTCTCTGTATTTGAAAAGGAAGGGCAAGATTTCGCTGATGAAGGCAGTGATTCAGTTGAGGGATTTTACAGCATGTTTCTCAGGTTGATGTGTGAGTCATCTTTGCCCTCATTCTCTTAAATTTCAGCTGAGATATGACAACATCAGCATCGCAATAATTAGGCCACAAAAAGAAAAATGGGTGCAAAGGAAGTCTGTTCCATTGTTTTATTTCCTGGCTCAGAAGTAATATTTTAACTCTGTGGTAAATTTCAGAGGAAGCCAAGGGTTCGGGAACATTTAACCTTAAAAAACCCATGAACGCAACTCGGTATGATCTCAGCTCTTGAAGCAGCCGGTGCTTCAGCTCGGCTTTCAGAATGAACCTCTGAGAGAAACCTGTGTGTTTTTTAGTCCAGCATGTTAAACAACTCAACACAAAAGTGCACCTGAATTCCATGAATGTTTTTGGCTTCAAATGGTGGTTCTGGAGTGGTGATTTGCAATGAACAAATGGATGCCTTTCTTTGTGAATCGGTTTGTGGTGAGGGTTTGTAATGTTGTTGCTCTAATAGCCGAGTGTATCAGCATACCGCTGTGTCCTACAAGCCCCATGTTGCTCCCCTTGCAGCCATTTCCAGAGAAGTGGTGTGATACTGAAACACTCTAATCCTACTGTGTGTCATTGTATCCAGCCCCCGCTAATGATGATGGTTTATGAGTCTCCATAGAGCTTCCTCCCTCTCTTTCTCTCTCTGTCTCTCTATGTCAGCCCCCCTCCAGTGCACCCACCTCCCCACCTCCCCTCTCCCAGTTATCCCTCATTAATTTCCCGTGCCGATCAGATCGACAGGCCGAAAATTCAATTTAATGACCTGCCTCTTTGCTGCGCCTAATATGATTTTACAGGCTGTTCTGGTCAGGGCCCCAGCCCAATTTACATAACGATCAGCCGTGCCAGATAGCGTTGCCCCAGCAACAGAAGAGGGGGGAGATGAGAGAGGAAGAGGAGGAAGGAGGGAGGGCACGGAGGAGAGTAGTGGAGATTAGCAGGGAGGGGTGTGAAGAAGCATTTGGAGGATGGAGGGGGGAGAGAAAGCACAGTGCGTCTGAGGTCAGACTGGGGGTTGTGAGATAATTCCTGACAGGCCAGCAAAGGTCTGTCCCCCCTTCTTCCCTTCTTTTTCTGCTCCCTCCTCCTCCAAAATAAAAAGACGGACACAGAGGGTTGTGCAAAAGGCTACTGGCACCCCCCCACACCCCCCCACCCCCTTCCTTCCTTCTCCTCCTCCTCCCTCTTTCACAGTCAAACAAGGTTAAGGGAGAAAATGAGTGGAATGCAGCAGCGTATAAAACGGCGGGAAGGACCCCCCCACACACACCTGCTGGGCCTCCACCCCTAATCTCTCAGAATCAATTAGTTCACCTCCCCCGGTTCAGTCAAACTACATTACCTTAGTGTCAAATCAGAGCGTTTCACTTCACCATTCATCACCCCTCCCCAACATATTCTACCCCTTCTCCTTTATTCTGCTTTCTACTTTTGTGTTCTTCTTCCTCCTCCTCTCTGTGCAAAGTACAGATTTAAAAAAAGGAAATGGGTTTGGGCAAAATGTCTTGGGACATTCAAGTGCAGGAGGCGGGCAGCGCAGCATATCCATTTGTCCAAATGCAGCACTGTAAAGTGCTCTGTGTTCGTCGAGCCTTGCAGTATCAGCTTACTGTCCCAGCTAATATTGCGTGGTCGATACCAAAGATGCCTCTGATAGATAGGGCCAGAGAGTTAACCTGTCTGCTTCAGTGTGCCCCACCCCCCCTCTCCATGGGCCGTAATTATGAAGTATGGACCTCATTATGGTCTCTCCAGCCAGATGGTATTAGCATATTTCAGCCTCCTAATGAAATCAGGCCGGAGTCTAATGGAGGCAGGAGAGAGGGGGAAGTAAATTTGTTCTAAGGTGGTCCCAATTTAGTTAAGAAATACATGGTCTGTCCAGATGGACGTTGCAAACATTTGTGTGTGAGCACAAATGCACGCCCTTTTGTTTTTATAGGTAGTTTAACTGCTTAATTACAGTGTTGCCTGTGGCATGCAGTAAATGGAAAAACGATCATCCTAATATTTTCTCTCTCTCTCTTCTCCCACAGACTGAGATCGCCAAACGTCTCAATGCAATTCTGGCTCAGATCATGCCTTTCTTGTCACAAGAGGTGAGTGTCACTCCAGATTACAGCATTTTAAGAACAGGAATAATTTCATTCAATATAACTAATCGTAACTGTACAGGTAATTGTGAAGGTGGTTAGTGTGCAGAGATCCTGTCGATGGGATGTATGTCAATGGAATGACAAGGCATCTTATTATAATACCAGACATGCATTCATTTGAATGAAAGGAAGACAGATTTTAAGCAGTTATTTTCACCATGAAAAGGTTGTTGAATTGACAGTTGTAACAGCACTCTACTGAATAATGTATTTTAACCACAAATTAAATAAAAATTTAATTATTTTAATCACTCTCCATGACAAAGGAGTCCTGTTCCTTTTCTGCCTGTTGTAATTCAGTAAATGGCCAAACCGAAAGTAAATAAGAAAACAGATGAAACCAAATATACAAGGGATTTAAAAAGAGGGTTGCAAATAACACCGTCGCAGTGACGGAATTTCCCCAGTGGTTATTTAGGTTGGCTCAGCAGTGTGATAAACGGTATGAACACCATTGTTTTGTTTCATTTATGATAAATGAGGTAATTTGGTGCTAAGTGTAATGTTATCAGCCTCCTTACAACAACAAAGCACAACGCTTCTTTCACTGTAGTGTAAACTTTCACAAAAAGCGACCTTAAAAATTGGAGCGTTTGTAGTTTAGGAGGTTGAGCAGGTCATCCACTAATCAAAAGGTTCAACACCAGGCTTCTCCCGTCCACACGTCACAGATACTGAACCTCAAATTGCTCCTGATGGCTGTTCCATCTGTGTTATTGTATGACTAAAAAATAAAAATCCAAGTCCATTTACCTAAAAACAGTTACAGGCATCCAGCGTACTACTTGTTATTTGGTTGGTTTCTCTTCATTGTCCCTCAGTACTGCAGCATTAGTCCAATATAACCCCAGCCTGTGGTAGTAGCCACATTAGCTGGTAACGCCAGAACGCTAAAGCAACATAAAACACGACAAAACTTGCAGCCTCCAAGTTTGAAGTCGGGTCACAGACGGCCAGTATCGATCCATCCTTGAGCTTGTACTGTTACTGGCCTTCATATTGCTTGTCGAATATTTTGACATATCGATTTAGTAGTTTTACGCGCATTGAAGCATAAAACAAGACGGGCCGAGCCTCATAAACTAGCTGTCCCGATCTCCTGATAAAAGTTTTCTGTTTACTGTTCTCTGACATAATTTCTCTCTGCTTAGCACAGTTATCTTTACTCTACCACTAAGAAATAATCGCATCTGCATGAATGGGAATTGATTGATGATCATTTAATCATTAACATCCCTAGTTCTCATATACCTTCTATGAGAGTCCCTATCATGCACAGTTATGCTAATAATGCAGAGTCTTTGCAGGACTGTTGTATTATTGACTTTGAGTAGGAAGTAAATGGCTTTTGAACATTATTGAGCATCATCTAAAGTGCCTCCTTGTAGACTTGTACGGGCCAGGGTATGAGCTTTTTTTCAGTCTCTTGTAATGAATTATTTTCCATCAGGAATCTAATCTTTGTGTTTGTGTCCTGCAGCATCAACAGCAGGTGGCTCAGGCTGTTGAGCGAGCCAAGCAAGTGACAATGACTGAGCTGAATGCTATCATCGGGGTACGTGGACTTCCCAATCTGCCTCTGACTGTGTGTATACCCCCTTTTTTCTTCCTTCATTTGACCTGAGGCCAGGGGCAAAACTGCACACAGAGAGCAGGACCGGCAATTCCAATATAGACATACAGGCTATTTAAACGTGCTACAATACGCTCACGGGTTTATTTCACCATTATACGCTTTAGCTGAAGTGTTGCATGTCAAGGATAACCCGGGAAAGGGCAATAGATTCAGGAGGAAATAGGGGTGAAAAAGGAATAAGAGTAGCTTAGTGTATTAATCTGCAACCATTTTCTTCCTCCTACATGTGGCATTTGAATGTTCAGACTGAATACAAACTAGCAATGCCATGTCCTCTTCCCTTGTGCAGACTTGCCCCTGTCTCCAGTGGTTTATTATGACTTTATTTGAGTTCACAATGTTTGCAATGTGTCGTCAATATGGTGTTCACTGCAGTAATTTCTCTGATTGTTAGTTAACTGTGACCTGTCGCAGGGCGCAGGTCTCCTCTGATTCTCTACTCTCAGGCAGTCAAGAGTCATAGAACATCTGATATACAGTAACGCAGCGCAGACCAAGATCAGATCATGGTGTTTCTCAGATTTCACTTTGACTGCACTTTAATTAGATAAAAGGTTCCAGCCAACAGGCTTACCCTTACCTCTGACCCAATAGCAGGAAGAATTAGAGCGGTCAGGTTGGGACAGGCATTGTGATTGCAACAGAGATTACAGCAGGACGGACGCAGCAGATACTGAACATTTGGAAGGTGTAGTGGATAAAAAGATTAAGGCAGCATTCAAGGAATGATGGCAGAATACGAAGAACAGGATTCTGACTTAACAGCATTCACACACTGCTAGCCTTGGACTCTCATCATATAAATGGCCTATTATAGCTATCTTTGCTGTCACTACGGCTACAAGTAATTATTTTCACTGATTTATTATTTTCTTGATTACTCCATGAATCATTTAGTCTATAAAATGTAAGAAAAATGTTGTTTTCCCACTCGGTTTGTAATTACAGTCTGAATCAAATTTACAATTTCATTTAGCGGACGCTTTTATCCAAAGCGACGTACATCTGAGAGATGATGTGTATGCTCTAGTGTTGCTGTATTTCTCAGGGTCTAGGACAAATTTTAGCTTTTACTTTGCCATTTTTGTACCCTGATTATATGAAATATATTTTTCTTTGATTTAGGGCTGCATCTAACAGTTACATTCATTATCCAATTAATTACTCTGTTGATCATGTGGGCCATAAAATGTTGAAAAATGTTGATCAGTGTTTCCCAAAGCTCATGGTGACGTCCTTAAATGTCTAGTTTTTGGTTACAAGTTTTTCAGTTTACTGTAATTAAGAGCTAAAGAAACCAGAAAATGTTCACAATTGAGGAGCTGAAATTCAGACTCGGAACAATTAATCGATTACCAAAGTAGCTGGTTTTCAACAGTTGGATACTCATTGATGAATCATCTAATCGTTGCAGCTCTATTTTGATTCAGTTGAGAGCATCTGCAGAATTCTAAACTTGAATAGAGGAACACACACAATCCACTCTGGCCAAATATACTATTTAGTGATTTGGTCTTTCATCTGGTTTTATTTATAAGCTGAGCTGCTTTTTAATGGGCAGCTTGGACCCAAATGGATAACTGACCCTTTTTGATTAGCCCTCTGTAGCAGAGGTTAGTCAGCGGTTAGCTAGTCCCAGTGGCAGAGGGTCAAGTCTAATGAGAGGCAGATATCGAAATTCTATTAAGGTAAATGAGCCAGGAGCACAACCCCCAGTTTTCAAGGTAATTACTTCCTATTTCCTTTCCTTTTTTTCCCACCCCGACTAGCTCAGTGAGACTGTCCACAACAACAGGAGTGACCCTGCCTTCATTAAGGGAGGGGAGGGCCAGACAGAACACACACACACACACACACACACACACACACACACACACACACAGGAAGAACAGCCTTTAATTATTGGGGCGAAGACATGGCAGGTGATCAATCTCCATGTCCCCACAGTGTGAGTGAGGCGGAGCTGCTGTGGTGTCTTGTCATTAAAGTGATATTCAGAGAGCATCAGACTCTGGCAGCTTCCAGCAGCAGTTAGATCAGATAATGGATGTGAGTCTAGACACAAATACACACATATGATGGTGCTGTGTGCTGGTATGTGTGCAGTATATACATTATATTAAAGTCCCCCAACAACCCTCTCCTCCCAGCTGAAGGTGGCTGAGTTCAAATACAACAGATTTTTTTTCAACTTTGAGATCAGGACTCAATTTGTGGTCACTTGATGTAGTGGACAGTGGACTTCTAGGACAAAATATTGCTATTTTATATAAAGCATATAATATATTGATACAATCAGTCATTGAACTGCAGCGATGTGTTGATTAGTTGCTCAAAAGTAAGGATTTGCTGCTTTTCTTCATCACTTATGATAGTAAATTAGGAATCTCTGAGTTTTGCATTGCTGGTTGGACAAAAGCTACTCTCTTGTTAAAGCTACAAAGATGTTACTTTGGGCTTCGGGAAATTGTGATTAGCATTTTTTTCCCAATTTGTTTTGGATATTTTATAGACCAAATGGTAGATTAATCAATTATGAAAATAATCCATTTGTTGTAGCTCTTGTCAATCAACAGAAAATTAATCACAAATAACTTTCTTCATTGATGAAATCTTGTAAATGAATTCTGAACCAGAAACCAGATCCAGCTGCTCGAGGGGAATAATTCAACTCAGATGTCTTTGAGTTTAAGCTTGTGGTTGAATAAATCGAGCAATATGGAGGAGTCACCTTGGACTGTGGGCATTCTTCACGATTTTCTGATATTTAATATACTTAATGAGTAATTCAAAATAATTTGTCAAGGCCATGATTTTCGAGTTTTATTTTTAATTAAATATATATCACAAAGATTTGAAATATGTAATAATTTTTATAAAAATCTATCTGCAGTTGCCATCAAATACAGAAATAAGTGAAACTTGACACGTTAAAACCTGCAAATAGGGTCGGAGGTGAGAAAATGTTCAGACACGCATCATTTCCATAATGTTAAACTTGACAAAAACATGAGCTATCTACGACCCAAGCGGAGTGAACTGTGTTGAGGGAAGCTGAGACAAAGATGCAAACTCGTCTCCTCTGCCCCACACTGTTTTGCATAAGTTTTGGCTAAAGGTGACATATGATTGAGATTGATTTGAAGTGTCGGAGGTGCTGTCTCATTTCCATGCGCCTGGCCTCATTTCCATGATTTCTACACAGGCCAAGATTGTACTGAGATAATGGTTAACGAGTCGGTTACAGGTGCTGTGCTGCTTATCATCAACCCGTATGTAAATGGTAATCTGTGGAGCTCAACGAACGCTTTTACACTGCCTGGTTTAGCTTTTGATGTAACTCATTTGCTAACAGTTATCTCCTCTGTGAAAAAAGTGCATCCTTTATTTGGGTGTGCATATTTACTTGGTTAGCGCGGGTCATATTTCCATCTGGCTTGTGTGTGCAGGCATTTTTATAAAGTAGGAGTGTCCACAGTGACACATGGTTTGACTTGGCAGCATCTACACATTTACCACAAGCAGTTAACGTCTGAGGGTTTGTTGATGTTTCAGGATGATGGTACACGTAGCGATCATGATTTTATCTTGCATCGATGACTGTTTAACTCTAATTTTATTTAAAAAATAAGATACTAACCTGAGATCACCAGCTTTACTACCAGTTAATGAAACAAACTTAGTGTTAGGTGAGAGTACTGCAGGGATGGCACTTTATACCATCATCTTGGTTTCTGCCACAAAACACCCCAACAGGATTTTTCTCTTTGATTAGTGTGGAAAATAAGCTCTGTGGCGAATAAAAGTGTATGATACAACCTCTGTAGCCTTCAGCCACTTGTTAGCAACCACCTTTTTTAAAGACACATAAAAGTTTCAAAATTCACAAGTGGGGTATTTACTGGCCAGTTTTATGGTGTAGAGTAAGATGTTACATCTTTTTTAGTTTGTGTTTACCACCACAAACCTTATTTAAGGCATCTAACTAAAAAACCCATTGACTCTTTGAGGGGAGGGAACCGGAAGTGCAAAAATGTTTTAGGACTCATTCCTGGAGAATTCCTTTGTCAATTCTTCAACAAAAAGTTGCAGCTCACAGCCTCTTAAATGTGAATATGTGATGTTTTTCTTTGCTTTCTCTGATAGTAAACTGAATATTTTGGTGTTTGGGACTGTTGATTGCACAAAACAAGCAATCTGAAGATGTCACCTTGGACTCTGGGATAGGTTTTTCACTTTTTAATTGACCAAAGGATTAATTGATAATGAAAATAATCTGCAGATAGCCCTAGTTTTGATTGTCTCTTCTCCTCTTGCTAGTGCAATTTCTGGCTGAATCTCTTCTCCCATTCCTCTCTCTCTCCTTCGACCCAACAGCAGCAGCAGCCTCCTCATAGTGTCTACCCAGCGTTTATGGTCAGTGTTGAGAAAACTTACTAAACAGAGAAACAATCTGTTGTTTTCAAGTGTTTTGAACTGCTTGCTGGCAGTCTAACGTGTCTTTGTGAAGGCCTTTTTGGAGACAAAGCATGACTGTTTGGATATTTTTGTCCATTGTTGCCTCACTCAGGTGTCGCAGATTTGACAGCACCGTTTCTAACCTCAGACTCGTTCCCCGTGTCTCAGTGCTGCTCCAATACTGAAATCAGTCAGGTCTGCTTTTAGTGAAGTCTAATCTTTGTCGCGACAACTGCAGAAAATATGACGATGAGCCACAGAAGCTGTTGTAAAGCACAGGATAAGTAGGTAATGTGGCGATCATTGCCAGACTTATTAAGTCGGTCTGCCAGCTGGTTTGTGCTGGTGCTGTTGATGCTTGTTCCACCTGACAGTACTGTTCTGCAGGGAGCCAGCTTCGCCTAGTTAACTTTAATTGCCTGTTTCCTGTGGAAGTTGCCTGAGCTGCGGCGGCATTTACACATAATGAAAAAAGATAAGTGTGAAAGGAAGCCAGCTCTTTATCCATGAATATTGAATTGGAAGCAATTTATTTTCTGAATTTTTTCCCTCTTTTTCTCTCTCCGTCTCCCTCCCCTCGTCTCTCCTCGCTCCTCTCCTCAGCCATAGCTCGTTAATGAGGCTTCTTGATAATGATCCCTGCACGCTTTTCCTCATTAGGCACACTCAATGGGGACGTCCCTGCCTCAATCCCTCTCTCTTTCATTCTCTTGTTATTTTCTGATTCTGCCTCTCCCTCCCTTTCTTGTTCTGGCTGCCCTGTCCTCTCTTTTTCGCTCGCTTTTCCTCCACAACAAATAGGCTGCTCGGCACACCAGTACAATATCGATTAACAATGCCGCCCCTCAGTCGCTTATATCCATTGTACGATTTTGGTTCCAGCTCGACATAATGAGCTGACTGAATAATGGCCAGCTGCTAAATAAACCTTTAAATGTGGTAAGCCACTAGATATACCCTCGTCTAGTTCATGTAATGAATGTATGGATGAGGTTATTGAAGTTCTATCTCGCAAGCAGAATAGCAATCATGTTTTTTTTTTCTTTTTTGGAGAGGCGGTTGATGGATGTGCTAAGTGTTATTTAACCTTGTTTTAAAGCACTTGCTTCCCTCTTGCCTGAGTGGCTATTTAACTCCTGTCTATCTACTCACTCCTCTCACACAGACGTCCATGGCCTCTTGGGAGATGTGTGTGTGTACGTGTGTGTGTTCTCCACTGTGTCTGTGCTTAACAGCATTTTTGCTGGAGAAGTGGGCATGCTTGCTTGGTTTTCCAGAGTGTTGAAAGGTTTTGAGGTTTTCAAGTGTAGACCTATTGATTTTTAACTGTCCCGGCTATGATTGAAGCACAGTGGTTTGGGCGTGAGCAAAAACACTCTGTACCATTTCTGACCAGCGGAGACATGTTGTCGAGTCAAAACATAGTTGTCACAATAAAGGTCTCGTATCATAAATAAGAAACGAAAAGCAATTTGTAAAGCAACAGTGAGAAGTGTAGCACAGCTGTGAAGAGCATGATATGAAATGAGCACCAGGTCTGTAGTACAAACCTGGAGACGGTCTTTACAGAGACACAACACTGTGTCTGTGTACAAACCCTCCACAGAGCTTAGTCAACTTTGTCCTGAAACTATTAGTCAATCAATAGCAATTTATGTTCAACCTCAAATATTCTCTGGTTCCAGGTTTTCAGATGTGATGATTTGCTGCTTTTCTTTGTTTCATATAATTGTAAATTGTTTATATTTACATTTCAGACTGTTGGTTGAACAAAATGAGTTCTGGAGAGCAGTGATGACCATTTGTCACTATTTTCTGGCATTTTACAGACTAAACAGTTGATTGATTATTCCCCCAAATAAAGCACTTGACAGATGAAAATAACTGTTAGTTGCAGCTCGACTTTGGGATGGTGTCTTAGCACACTCATATAAAAAAGATAAGTTAATTAGTGTTAAGGATGGGTATGACTAGGATTTTATTGATGCTGATATCAATACTGATACTTTAAAGCAATAAAATTACTTCATAATACAATTATTGATACTACTTGTCATAATTTGCATCAAAAAATAAGGGCATGACATAAAAAGTCATCATTTTGCCCTGAGAGCTGTTTATTTAACGTTACATAAATGCAGATAGTAGATTGTTTGTTCAGGAGCTTATCGATAGTCAGTACTGACCAGTCAGGAACTGAGAAGAGCTGCAGTGGTTAATCAACTATTAATCGACTTTTAAATTGATCGCTAACTATTTTGATAATCCATTTTGAGTCATTTCTTAATAAAAAAAAGGCCAAATTCTGTTATTGAGGAGTGAAGAAAGCAGAAAATATCCACATTTGAGAAATTGAAATGACAGTAAACTGACAAAACGAGACGTTTGAGGACACCGTCTTGGGCTTTGGAAGACAATTAAAAATTAACATTTTTCACCATTTTCTGACATTTTATGAACCAAACAAGTAATCAGTTAATCAACAGATTAATCATCTATGAAAATAATCTTTAGTTGCAGCCCTAGAACCAGTCCCAGTTTCGTAATGGTTCTTGATATCCATTCATAATTAGTATTTACTTGTTGGCCAGAATGTTTTGAGTTGTTGAAATGTGACATCTTGTTGCCTCATGATGCAATACATGTTCTGTTTTTGGATAATGATGCACAACCAAATGCTAAAAATGTTGATAATTGGAGATAAAGTAATAATAACACAGAAATGTTTTGGACATGAATGTGTTCTACTGTCTAACACTCTGAAGCTGATAACATTCATACTGTACATCTGCAGCTATGAGCAGAATCTGTTTTCCCCCCTCAGACAGTGAATGAGCTGGATCAGCATGTTGGCAGTCACTGTCAGCCTGCTATTATGCATAAACGGTTTGGCCTTGAACTAAATGTTGTCAAAGCCAGCTCTAATGCATGAGTAGAGTGCGGTCATTCATGGATTCACTTCCCAGCCGACCCACTTGTCCTCTGTCTTGTCTCCCGTCTCTCTCCCGTGTTTGTTTACAGCAGCAGCAGCTTCAGGCTCAGCACCTCTCTCACGCGGCCCACGGCCCCCCGGTCCAGCTGCCCCCACACCCCTCAGGCCTGCAGCCGCCCGGCATCCCTCCCGTGACGGGCGCTGGCTCCGGCCTGCTGGCTCTGGGTGCTCTTGGCAGCCAGGCCCACCTGCCTGTAAAGGATGAGAAGAACCACCACGACCTGGAGCACAGAGGTGAGGAGCACAGCCTGCCACACACACTGCCTGCAGCGTTTTACTGCTGATGGCTGATTGTACCTGCCAAGAACTGGTTCTACCAGCCAGATACATTTATCACAGAAACGGCTCTTTATGTTTTTACATGTTAGTGTAGTTTTTACTAATGTCAGGAAATAGAAAATTTAGTAGAAGTCTGAACACTACTGTTAGTGTAGACGATAAACATATTTTGAGAACAGGCAAAAAAAAATAAATACCAGAATACCAAAAATATAAATACCAGGTACAAAGGTTGTACGAGTTGTAACTTATGGCTTTATAATTGGCTGGTAAGTCATTTACTAATGCTTTATAGATCAGTTATAAGCAGGGAGCAGAATTACCTTAATCAAATATTTTGTCCACAAAGTCATTAATAAAAGCTTGTGAGTTGCAGTTACATGATGATATAGTCATTAACAAAGGGTCATGAGTTTATCACTCATTTATAGGACAAAAGGACGCGTTCCATTTATGATTTTAAACATTAAGTCAGTGGTTCCCAAACTGGGGGCCAGGCCCCACTGCAGGGTCATGGATGACTAAAGGAGAAATAGAGTGAAACAAAGTTAAATGAATGGGGAGGAAAAACAAATAAGAGTTTGCTGATGCAAAACTGATGTAAATATTAATATGATTTGATCCAGATGCTTCACAGCCCTTTTACAGAATGTCAGAGTCAGCCTGAAATGACGGCCAGTTTCACAATAAACCACAGTTGATTTCCAAATGATCAGTAGTAGTATAGAGTTCTCAGTAAAACTAGATATGGAAATGATGTAGTAAAAAAATAAATCATTTTGTGATTATTTTTGAGAGATATTGCGATTACAGTATGATTCACAGTTAGTGGGAACGATCACTTTTGCACCACATCATTTTCATGTTCACTGAAAAAAAACTACTAGAAATCAAGATGATGTGACATTTGTTGAGGTCTGTACCAAACAAACATGTTTTCTTACATCTGGAGAAGATTTGTAGGCCAGCACGTCTCTGCAGCTCTACAGCACTTCATTATGATGCTGCTTCGTCAAGCCTCTTTCCTTTATCAAAAAATTGCAGCTCCTGTGATTTTAGGTCAAAATGTCCATGGGAGGGTCTACCTGGTGAACTGAAGATTTGAACAAAACAAAACAAGTATCCTCCTCCAGCAGGATGATAAGCAGCCAGAGTTTTCCTTCGTTGTCCTCAATAATGGCTTATAACTGATTTATAAAGCATTAATAAATGATTTGTTAAGTGATTAAGTACAGATTATAAACCCTATATGAATATGAAAGTGGTGACAAAATTAATTTTTATCTTTTAGCTGAATAATAATGTTATTGCTGTTATGTGATTGACCTGCTGAGTCGTGGTGACACCCATACTAATTTGTGTTTTGCTTTTGTCCCTCCTGGCCCCTCATCTTTTCACTCGCCTCTGGCCATTCCTCTGAAAGAACGCGAGTCGAGCACGGTACGTTGACTCTCCATCTCCTGTGTGTGTCTTGACTTTGCAGCTCCCTGGCTCACTGTGTTTGGTGATTAGGTGTACTTTACATAGACTTAAGCCCACTGTTCAATAGAAATTCATGCTCTGTGTGTAAGAACACACACATTTTTGTACTCTTGGGGGACCACTGAAATCAAATAATGAAGTCTGGCCAAATAAGCCAGTGCCATCTAATCCAGGTGGAAAATGACTCCAATCACTGGGCGAGGATTAGCAGTCAGCTACCTCCTTTAATTTCAGCACAATTAAAAGCGACTTTGACTCTCCTTCTCTTCTTCCCTCACTGCTTTAGAGGATTCACTGTTGCATATGTCCAACACCTGACTCCTTTTCATCTCATTTTATCTGCTTTTCTCCTTATTGTCTGTTCTCTCTTCGTCTTATTTCACTCATTTACTCTTTTCCACCTCCTCTCCTCTCCCCGCTGTCTCTATATCTTGTCTTTTCCTTCTCATGTTAAAGTCCTTGTTTATTGGACTGGCTTAAAGCTCTCAGTTAGCTGGAGCGTAACGCTCTGTTGGATCTGCTCGGCCAGATTGAGTTCCCATTGACTGACCATCCTGAATGAGCCCACTCATGTCTGAAGGGAACCCAAACTCTTCCCCCATCTCGTATGGTGACGAGTGGCTGCCAATACTACCTTACCTGATCTCCCCACCAACCCCTCCTCTCTCCTCTTCAGCACGCACACACACACAAACACACACACACACACACGCAGAGTCTCCCTGTCCTGTTGTCTCAGGTCATCTGATACCAGAGTTGGTGGCAAGTGCAGGGTTATTGAGTCTAAGCAATCCTTTAAAGGTCACCGGCTCAGATACACAGACAGGCTGTAATGCTGCAGGAGATTTTTGTCTGTCAGACTGCATCCTCACATTGAGCCAAACTAAAACTCTGTGGAATTCTTTTCCACAACAGTAGCTTTCCATATTTTGGCCTGAGAGGGAGAGATGTGGAAATGGCAGAAGGCTGCTAAGCTGGCTGATGGTGGTGGACGTGTGCGTGTATGCCATTAACTGCCCTACCTCCAGGGCTGGTATGATACACTTATCTCCCAATACTATCACCATACTTAACTTACTTTCATGCTGAGGTGATATGTAGTGTCATTATTAAGTATTACAACTTGATATTATGATTTATTGCTATTTTTGTTTGCTTTAAGGCTGGAAAAAGCTGAATCATACACCTCTAGAGACTTTATATCATGATTCATTTCCAAAAACAATTGTTTGTTGTTATACTGCATGTAGACGAAGAGAAGGTCCCTGGAACTAAAAGTTCCTGGTACTGTTGGTGGAAATGCACCTTTTTGAAGTTGCTGTAGCTGGCCAGTGTGGATATAATATGGATCTGTTTAAGCTGATATTTCCACAATTGTGACGCTAAATTTCCATCAGCATGTAAATGGTAATTCCCATCATGTGTTAGCATCGAGCTAACAGACTAAGCACTAGTTGTTTATTTATATATACTGTATATAATCAAATCAATCAAAAAACCCATTCAGGAATCATAAAAAACAGAATCATGATACTTAAAAGAATCTGTTTTTTTCTCCCAGTCTTACCAACCACGGTGCTGTTTTAACGCCACTAACCTCAGCTCAGGTCTTTCTTTTCAGGTCATCCTTTCTCTCCTGTCTCTGCTGCTCTTCTTTCTCATCCTGTCATTTGCAGCCAAGAAGTCGGACATCTTCCTCCTCCCTCTTTCACCATATCTTTCTCTTTCTGATGAAGGCAGGGATTTGTTGAGCTGCCTGACAGTGTGGGCCGGCCTCAGGGTTTGCTCGCCTTCACCCCTCCCTCCCTCCCTCCTTGCCTTGCCTGTCGGCCTGTTTGGCAGTGCTACCCCACCACACCAGTGCCCAGACTACAAAAACCCCGTTTGCAGCTTCTGAGAGAGTGCCAGCCTGTCCGGGCATTCCCACTAGTGGGGAGAACTCATTGCCACACTGCTACGCTCTCATTGCTTGCCAAGTTCCTTTCCTGTTTTGCTCTCTTGTCTTTCTTCCTCTTTTTTTTTCTCATTTTCTCACTCTGCCTCTTTCATGGCTCTTTTCTCTGCTGGCAACACCCTCTTTGTGTGTCTTCACTTCGCACTCTTTCCTCAATGGCCTCTTTCTTTCCTTCCTCTTTTTTATTCTAGTTGATTTTCATGAACTCTGCTGTCATTTTCTGCTTTTTCGTCACTGACCCTGCCACAGTACTCACACATATAAAGACACACACACACTCTCTCTCTCTCTCTCAAGGACTCGCCAGCAGTCATTAACGTGGGTTTTACAGTTACCCAGTGAGAGATCCTGGTCTGTTTTGCTTTTATGTGCATGTACTTGCATGCCACAGACAGGGATGTAAGCTGTGTTTGGTCTGAATTGTTGATGTTTCTTCAAGTGTGTCTCTGACCAGGTCACTGTGAGGGTCTACAAGAGGATTAGATGTCAGGTTGTGTGTGTGTGTATATATATGCACCCAGTATCCCATACTGCACTCGGCTCCTGACACATTTTATCTCCACCTCTACGCAATCTGCCCTAAGCATCACCTAGCTTGCGAGTTAATGCTTTTGTCTTCCAGAGGCATTCTGTGTGTTTGTGGCTTTGCTCAGCTGCCTCGTCTGTTCCCTCCTTGCTCCATTGCCTTGGCAGCAGCGGCAGGAGCAGGGCTAAGCTGTCCCAGAATCCTCTTCTGCACCTTCTATCCCAAATCAGTCCAGGAGCATTGTGCGTTTAGCTTTACAGTCAACATTTTCACTGCTCTGACAAATGAAAAAGGCTCCAGAGCCATGCCTGGACTTAAACGCACCATTTGGTTGTTTCTGGCTTTTCTGGTTTCTGAGGGTTTGTCACTCGCTGAATTTAAGCCCCAAAACATTCACGGGACATAAACAAGCAGGACAGCACTTCTTCTTTTTTTTGTCACTGACATCTTGCACTCTGAGCTAACAGAAGTGTATTTATTTGTAAGAGTCACACAATCATGACATCAGTGCATGTCATGTCAGGCTGGTTTAAGCTGGAGCAACAAGACATTTACAAAACTGGCTAAGCTCACTGCGATTCTACACGCTGCAGCTCATAATAATATTTTGTATATTATATGGTTATTGACAGCTTTTTTGAGGATGCTAATAGTCAGAGTTGTTGCACACTCAGAGAGAACTGGCTGAGACTGACGGGTGGTTGCCTGTTGTTGTTTTTGGCAGAATAACTCGGTATCGCCATCAGACAGCCTGCGGGCAGCGAGTGAGAAGCACCGCAGCTCTTCAGATTATGGTCTCGACTCCAAGAAACGCAAAGTGGATGACAAAGACAGCAGATATGTGAGTGTTTATTGGTTTCATTGTTTGTCTTGTTCGTACATAAGCTTGTGGCTCTCCTATGTAAGTTGTTGGTGGGGTCCTGAGCTTGTTTCTGCTTGTATTTGATTAACTCATTACATTAGGTCACTCGTGAAACATGCTCAGTATTATCAAACCCAGAACACACACACAAAACAAAAAACGCTTGGCCACATCTATTTAATGAGACATATGTAGGAAAGGATCAGGAGGACCAAAAAATTGCAAGTAAAGTTCTACACACTGTCTAACTTTGAGTTAATATTACGTTTATTAGCAGACCTTCATCAGACAAATGGACTGCGACAATGAGAAGCTGTTTTAAGTAGGGAGTTGTTAGTCTGCAACAGATCACATTGCCCACAAGCAATAAGAGGACATAAATATCAATTGTATCTGACACACTTCAGTATCAAGCACATAGCTGTTTGCCAAATAAATGTAATATTTAAACTGTAAACAAACCAAATTATAGCTTGAAAACTACTTAACCAAATTATTACCCATTATTTCATTGTATAACTATTAAAGTTTTTGTAATGCTTTATTCTGTGGGTCTGTACATTCTTCATAAGTTCTAAGAAAGTGTCCTGGAAACGAATATGTAATTTGGCTCTAATTATAGCTGAAATAAAGTGTTCAATTGGTATGCTTCGAATTAATTAATTCCAATTAAAAGCTAAGCTAGTGTTTACTTACATTTATTAGTCAGTGCACAGCACATCCGCTGAATATGCAAACATTAACAGTATTGCAATTTAACATTCTTAATTTTTATATAATACATTGATATCAAGTAAAGTTTATTTATAGAGCACATTTAAAAACAACCAAAGCTGACCAAAGTGCTGTATAATAAAGTAATGACAGTTAGGAAATATAACATGGTAAACGGCCAGATAGCAGCACAGACAACATAAAATACCATCCCATCTACAAATAATTAAGTATAACAAATAAAAATAAGACATGGGAGAATAAAAAGTGAGATATACGACCTTAAAGACTCTCAGAAGCCAGACAAAACGTGGGTCTTAAGTTTTGTCTTAAAAATGTCGACAGAAGGGGAACACTTAATTGAAAAGGATAGGCTGTAATATGAATTTATATTAGTTCAAATGGACTAGTTCTGTCAGTGAAATTCATCAAAAACTGGCTTAAATCACAACTTCAGATCTGTGACTCCATTTTCCGGATAATTACTACGAACTAACACAGTTCTTTCCAGGAAACTTTCAAGAAATTGTAGATATTAGGGAATAATTGATGTGTAAAATAAAGCATTACCCAGTTTAATTTCCTCTGTATATACAGTATGTTGAGCAAATGATAAACAAATCTTACATTTGACTCTATTTTTAAGTAAAAACGGGTTTCAAACCGTAACTCCGGTGTGGTCTGTCATTTTGCTTTAGTAGTAGAAAAATTAATTGTACTGGTCATGTCATTAATTATACTATAATTGTTTTATCACTGTTATTTGTCTCCCAGTAAGCTAAGTGTGTCACTCCTTCATTTCAGGACAGTGACGGAGACAAAAGTGACGACCTGGTGGTGGATGTTTCCAATGAGGTAAGACTGCGTTTGAACTGAGCTGCTCAGCCACATTCCTCTCCGTGCGCTGCACAGAAACTAAGCACAGCAGTCTTTTGTCATTTGTCTGTCGAAGCCTCAACACCTTTCACAGCGCTGCCAAAAAGTCTGTCATAATATTGGTTTGTGTGTGTGTGAGTGTGTGTATGTGTGTCATGAGTGTGTGCTCACTTGCTGTATTTCTTTTGCCATTCATGCAGAAAGTAAGACAAAGAACACAAAGAGAAAAGGGAGTGACAGGTGAATGAAAAGTGTGTGTGTATGTGTGTGAGGCAGAGTACGAGCACGCACGAGTATATTTATCTGTGTTTGCACATGAGGCCCCAGTTTGTTTGACCTACATGTACATGCCAGTGGCTTTCCTCCGCTCTGTTTGCTCAGTCTCGCTCTCTGTCTGTCTCGTTTAACTCTGTAGGATCCGGCCACCCCTCGAGTCAGCCCCGCGCACTCTCCTCCAGAAAACGGCCTGGATAAATCACGAGTCCTGAAGAAGGATGCTGCCCCCAACAGCCCCGCCTCCGTCGCCTCCTCGGGCAGCACGCCGTCCTCCAAAGCAAAGGACCACGCCCATGTGAGTCTAGAAAGAAGATGAAATAAGGAGGTTACAGTGTGGAGGGGGTGAAGGGTGAGCTGACAGACTAAAGGGCATTTGTCAAGTGAAGTGGGTGTCTGTGTGAAGGACTAATACGCAGGAGGCTTAGCAGTTGGCTGCTACGAGGGGCTTGAAGGGGCAGAGGGTGGATGCACTCTCAGGAAATCAAACCCTGTGGCTCACTCCTCTCAATCTCCTTTATGGCTTACCCAATAAATGGTCATTTCTTCCTCGGCCCGAGGCTGTAAATAACCCAGAGACACGGCGGCGAGGGAACTGCTGTCTCCCTCTTTCTCGCTTCGTCTCATCCTCTCCCCCTCCGTCTCCTGATTTTCTCTAATACTGAAGCTCTCGCTAACCAGGCTAAAACAATCCTCACGCATCGCTTTTACATAAACCATTTCACTGAGGATTAGGATAGATTTATAGCCCACATCACTACCCTCCACCTCCCACGACACCCAGCTCTGCTGTCCCTCATTAGTGTGTGTCACCAGGCTAAACCCCCCGCTCCTCCAACTCCATCTGTAAAGGCAGAAAGATGGATTAATTATGAGAGAAGTGTTTGGGCCACCATCTTGCTTGTCTAGCCACTCTTAACAAGCTTGACTTCTAAGCGAAGGTTTATGCCTCTACCCCCACTACACACACACACACACTCCATGGCTGTAATGAAGTGTCAGTGTTAGATTGGATTACCTTGAGCCGTCCACTTAGATTGTCACTCTGGATTTCCCTGCCAGTAGGGGTATTTTTGACTCACTGGGGGATTTTTTTAAAGTGAACTTACAAGTTTCACTACGAGGATACAAAACAAGGTTGCGTACCAAAGTTAAAGTATCTCTGTTCTACCTCTGCTTTGTTTCAGAATGACAAGTCATCCACACCGAGCCTGAAGTCCAACACACCTACTCCAAGAAACGAGGCCCCAACACCAGGAACCAGCACCACTCCAGGACTGAGGCCTCTTACAATGGGCAAACCACCCGGCATGGAGGCATTAAGTATGTACACACCTTCACTATCATGTCTAGATGGTAACCCCAGATTTGCAAGATTTATGCATGTTGTTTCTTCATATTTTGAAGTGGTTTGCATGTGGGAGAAGTTTGTCTTAAGGGGATTCTGCTGTAAAGTGAAACCCTAAGTTAGCAAACCATGATCTTTTCCTAAACCTAACTAAGTAGTTTTGTTGGCTAAACCTAAACAAACTGCAATTGAAGATAGTCAACATTGACTTTTAGTCTTGCACAGGATAAAAATCCTGGTCTCCTGGGTGAAAATCCTGTGTTTGACCCATTTGCCCACCATGACCTCCTCCCTATATGAACTTTGTCGCTCTTAATACTACATCACCTGACTTCCTAAAGCCTGTGCTGAATGAAGTGTTCATGTGGGAGAGTTTCTGTGGTTACCACCTCAGCAATGACCCACTGTCACACTAACTTAGAACTGAAACTATTTTGATGTTTATTTTTGTTTATTTCCTTGAAAAATGACTTTAAATGGAAGTATGCTTTTAACCTCTGTGAACCTACACATAGAAGGGTTTTGTGGGTAAGTGCAGGTCATGGAGGCACCAACGTGGACACCTCTCTCAGGTTTTGGAGTGAATTAATAACATCAATTTGGGCTTAAGGAAATTGTAATGGGCATTTTTAGAGACCAGACAATTAATCAAGAAAATAATCTGCAGATTCACTGCTGATAAACTAATCTTGAGATTGAGGGTTCATTCCTGACCTTGTAAATAACAGTTGTAAAAACGATCTCACTATAAGGTCCATTAGCAGCAGTCCTGAAGCTTTTGATCATATCACATAGGCCTGTTGAGATAACTACTTCTGTTGGATATATTGTCCCCGAAATAATTGTGATAAAATTTATTATTGTAATTTTAAGACCATTGTGTGCCACTGATATAATTATAATATGATAGCATAACAATGCTAGTACACCCCCTCAAAGAGCAATGAAATTTTAATTTAGACAGCAGACAGAAGCAATGTGACCAGAAATAACAGCAAAACGTGTCCCAGCATAGTTTTTTCCCCCGTTCACTCAGCCTGGGCACTGTGAAAAAAGTCTTATAATGGCAGGGAAAACCCTGCTATTTATTCTGGCACCATGTTGGCTAAAATACTGTTGACATTCTTATGTAAACAAACATGCGTGTAAACACTAGGGGAGATGGACATATGCACATGACCTTGATAATTTTTGCTGACCTCAATAAGTCAATGTAATTATTGTGACAGGTCTAATATGACACGGTCCTCCTCAGCAGATGGAGTTGTCCAGTTGTCATTTACTTGAATAATAATGGTGATAGATGCACCTAATCACTTGATGTAATGAACCATATGTTTAGTGTTTCCAAATGGTAACTAACGTCTCTCCTTCTGCAATAGGTTCTATATATCAATAAAAATATAAATCTTCTCTTCCCTAGCTGCCCCGGCCCTGCGTACACCTCTCACCATTGCGGGTTCCTACGCCAGTCCGTTTGCTATGATGGGTCATCATGAGATGAACGGCTCCCTGACCAGCCCAGGCGTCTATCCGGGTCTCATCTCACCACAGATGAGTGCTGCAGCTGCTGCTGCCTATGGACGCTCACCAATTGTAACTATTCCAGCCTCTATATAGAATTTATGAGTCACATATATTCATTCATATATTCCACCTCCATCAGTTTGACACAACAAGCCCTCGCCAGCATCTCTGTGAATTATCCTCCATGGCTGTAGGTTGTAAAGTCTTTTTGAGAAACTTAAGCATTCATCCTGTATTTCCATAACTCATCGTGAATATTTCTGCTTGGCTGGCTGCAGCTTGTTGTGTGTACATAATGAGAAAGTACAAAGACAGCATGGCTCCTTTACTTTGATGTTAGTTAGTTAGCATTCTAAAGGCTTTAAAAAAAGGCTCACCCCCAAAATGCATCTCCGTGTTTGAAAATCTCTCAGGCTTTCATTAGCATTAGCAAGTGGGATGTTGTAGCCTTGTGTAAAGCTCCTCTGTATGCAGCGAAGCTGAATCTGCGCCTTTCAAGGGATTTGCCTGGAAACGATGGTACAAGAGTTCCTCAGGGCGTTAGCAGATAAAGTGAAGCGTAGTTTTCAATTTGAATATTAGCTTAGTCTAATTCATCTTTGCAAGCTTGTTTCTTAACTCTTTGTTCTTCTCGCTCACACAGGCGGGGTTTGACCCTCATCCTCACATGAGAGCTCCAGGCCTGCCAGCCAGCCTCACGTCCATTTCTGGAGGAAAACCGTGAGTTTGGGATTTAGCTTTTTCATATCAAAGGAATAGTTCTTTTTTTTTGAAGTGGGGTTTTATGAGGTACTTATCCACAGTCAGTGTATTACCTACAGTAGATGGAAGTCAGCACGGCCCCAGTTTGGAAACTAAGCAATGTACTGCTGTGGACAGGGTCAGCAGCAAAACCTATTTTAGCCACCTAAAAATATGAGTTAAGTCCCATCAAGACTGGCCTGTGGAAAAAAAACATGCAAACTTGGAGCAGTGCCTGTTCTTGAAACAAAGCACAAAAACCTTCACATTTCTCAGCTGATTTCAGTGAGTCAGTCAGTGAGTTTAATGGTTCATGATCCACATGGAGGAAAATAACTTTCTCTCCCACTCCATGTAGATCATAGACTCTTGAATGTAACACCAGTCATTGAAATTCAGTTGAGAAATGTAAACGTTATAGAAAAACATCAGTTCCTCATCTAGCAACAGGCCAAGGTGTTCGATGCAGCATCTATGTGTAATATGTCTACGCTACCTCTTACAACCCCGCTTCAAAAAACCCAAACTATCACATTCCAAGATATACATATAACAGCATATACTCTTAGCTCAAACTGACCATCTTTCCCTCTCTTTGTCCTCTACAGAGCTTATTCTTTTCATGTGAGTGCGGATGGTCAGATGCAGCCCGTGCCCTTCCCTCCAGATGCACTGATAGGCCCGGGCATCCCGCGTCACGCTCGCCAGATTAACACACTGAGCCACGGGGAAGTGGTTTGCGCTGTCACTATCAGCAACCCCACACGTCACGTCTACACTGGCGGCAAGGGTTGTGTCAAGATCTGGGACATCAGCCAACCAGGCAGCAAGAGCCCGGTGTCCCAACTCGACTGCCTGGTAACTAGCCGTTATTGTTTTTCTTTTACAAGTCAGGACAGAGCCATTTCAAATCTGTGTTATTACTGTGGATGTTTCAAAGTGTTAACAAGGCGTCCAACCAGAACAGAGACATAATGTACTCATGTTGAGGCCTTTGCAATCAGTCTCCTTCATTAAGATCTTCTTGAGCATCAAATGTAGCCTGACTCCACATCCCACTGTAACTTTCCCCCAGATCCCAACAGACAGACATGTGAATAATTCAGCAAAGTGTCTCACTGCTGTGCTGAAATAATCCTGGGTGAGGAGGAGGAAAAAAAAGCCTGCTGAGTAATGATGTTCTGATTGGCCAACCCTGTCTGCCATTACCCAGCTCATTACTTCCTCCCAACTGCCTCCCATTTCTCATTTTGATACTGCGGCTTCATGCCGTTCATCTCATATGGCCTCCAACACCCTTAAGGTGCGTCCAGAGTGCAATTGGGTCTTATAAAGCCATCAGGGTGCTGTTTTAATTCGACCAAGAGCTTCCACAGTCCTATTGATCTCTGTCTTCCTGCTCTCCTGGCGCCGGGCCAGCAGCTGCAGCCCCACTCTCTCTTGTTAAAGCTGACATCCACATCTTCACTATAACATGAAACAGAGTCAGCAGCAGCCTAAAAACTTCACTCAGCTCCTCAAGAGTTTTATCAGAGAAGGTCTTGATCGGGATACACTGATGTATGCTGCTGATCTCTTTTTTCTCAACAGAATTCTAATTGAGTTTGTTCTTAAAGGCATAATTTGGGTTTTTTGAAGTGGGGTCGCATGAGGTACTTATCCATATTCAGTGCATTACTTACAGTAGACAGTGGTCAACACAGCCCCAGTTTGGAGAAGCAGCAGAAGTACTAGTATAGGAAGAAGCTAAACAATGTACTGCTCATTAGTATCAGTTTAAGTGTGCACTGTATTTAGAATATTTTCACTGCTTTATCGGGCTTTTCTGATGGGAAACTGCTGTTATATAAGCCAAGTATCACACTCTGCAAACCAACCAAACTCCACTGGCAAAATCAGTCATTTTATCCTGCAGAATATGTGTGCGTTTCTGGTCTACAGTTGCCTTGGATGGTTACTTTGTGTTGTTTTTAAAAGGTCAGTTTAGATTCATTAATATCACACAATAGCACAAGCTAAATAACTGATCGAGGCACTGGTTGACCAGTAACTCCTGTGTTCTGCAGGGTAAAATTACTACTTTTTTCCTGAGCAGTCTTATAACTTGAGTTTCCTTAAATATTTTCACCGCTTTTCCTTGCTGTCAAAGTATAGCGTACTCTTAAACTGATAGATTCTTTTAGTTTTTATACATTTTGCTGCTGACCCTGTCCACAGCAGTATGTCGCTTAGCTTCCGTGCCGGTACTCCTCTCTGCTTCTTCTCCAAACCACTACTGTAGGTAATACACTGACTATGATAAGTATCTCACACAGCCCCACTTCAAATAATCTGAAATCTCCCTTTAACCTCAAATTGTTGTATTCAAGTAGATATTTCACCTGTTCAGATAAATTACATCCAGCCATTGAGATCGTGACGATGCTTGTTTTCTGTTCCAGAACAGGGACAATTACATCCGCTCCTGCAAGCTGTTGCCTGACGGCCGCACCCTGATAGTGGGTGGCGAGGCCAGCACGCTGACCATCTGGGACCTGGCCTCACAGACGCCCCGCATAAAGGCCGAGCTCACTTCCTCTGCTCCAGCCTGTTACGCACTGGCCATAAGCCCCGACGCCAAGGTCTGCTTCTCCTGCTGCTCAGATGGAAACATCGCTGTGTGGGACCTCCATAACCAGACCCTCGTTAGGTCAGTGCTTTGGCTCGGGGGATGTGTTTTTACCAATATGGCAACTTTAAGACTTAATTCACTCAGTTGGAATGTTTCCTTCAGGCATTCTTGAATACACGGCTCTTTGTATTTTAAGAATAAAATAGTTATTGTCAGAGTTGGGAAGGCTTTTTCCTCTGTTCCTGACATATTTGGTGTTTTGTGGTTTTCTAGGCAGTTCCAGGGCCACACAGATGGAGCCAGCTGCATCGACATCTCCCACGATGGGACCAAACTATGGACCGGAGGGCTCGACAACACCGTCCGCTCCTGGGATTTGAGGGAGGGAAGACAGCTCCAGCAACACGACTTTACCTCACAGGTAGAGAGAAGCCTTTTTGGTGACCCTTGGTTGTAAAACGGTCTTAATTTTGAACTTTTAAAACACTTGTTGCTGATCTTGTCTGATCCAACTGTGTTGTTGTGTCCTTGTTGCAGATCTTCTCGCTGGGCTACTGTCCCACTGGAGAATGGCTGGCTGTGGGCATGGAGAGCAGCAACGTGGAGGTTCTTCACCACACCAAGCCTGACAAGTACCAGCTGCACCTTCACGAAAGCTGTGTCCTTTCACTTAAGTTCGCCTACTGTGGTAAGTAACAACGAGGCTCCTTAATATGTGTGAACACATAAACACAGACCTGTGCAGGGTAAAAAATCTTTATGTATTCATTAGTAAGGAGACAGGGTTTTACATTTTTTTAACCTTGTTTGGGTAGGGTTCTTGCCAGACTGCCATTAAGGTTGGTGTAGATATTCATGGTTTTCTGAGGATGATGTTTAATGACACCATGACAAGGGGATCTCGGTCACATCGGGTTTGGAGTCGGAGTGTTTTCGCTCCTTGGAGAAGAAAATTCATTGACACCAGTCTCCCAAATGTAATGGTTATTGGATGACGGATGAGCAGAGCTTTAGCTACAATTGAGGGCATGGAGGTCAGGAGAAGCTTCCTAACTGCCTTCAATTTTAGCTGCAGTCAACATCTCTATATCAACAAATGGTCTCTGTAAATGTTGAAATGATTCAAGCAAACAAGGGTTATTTAGTCATTTAAAGGGTGATTTTAAAAAGCTGTTAATTTCTAAAACATTTTTTATCTGAATTCCTAACAAGTGCTGTTTATTTGTGTGGGCTGTTGCGCTGAATTGTGTTGAAATGTCGGGCTTCTCTGTACACTTCAAATTGCACATAGCAAAGTAAAGGCTTGTAGCTGTATTTTACAAATGGGCTCATTAGAGAAATTTGTCATTGCTTCTTCAGTTCGGATCATTGTGCCTGTTGGGCAGACCAGCTGGTTTCAAGTTTAAGGCTCAGATAAATGAGGTTTTACTATCGCCTCACTTTATTTTTTGCCAGAACTGTCAGTATTCATTTCCCCTCACAAGACCCCCCACAGCACTGTTTCATATCACTGCCACCACAGAACTGGTTAATTCAAATGAAGCTCACTGCTTCAGAGCATTTGCTGTCACTAATTAAATCATTAGCCAACTAGTCAGTTGGGTAATTAATCAGAGGGTGATTTAAATAATTATCAGAGTGGAAATGGTGTGAGTCTCCTTCATTATGTGCATTTATGATGGTTAATGTAATGGTATTTTCTTCAATAAGGCTTTTTACAGCCATTAATTACACATTCACATGTTAGCTGTTGTTGTGGGTTGGAGGTATAATGTAAATCTCCATCTGAGCCGAGAAAAGATAAACATGACTGCGTGTGTATCAGCACACGTACCTTCAGATGATATTCTCAACACGTCTGTTCTGTGTTTGCAGGTAAATGGTTTGTGAGCACAGGGAAGGACAATCTGCTGAATGCATGGAGGACTCCTTATGGTGCCAGCATTTTCCAGGTAACTGCAGTGAACACACAGACACACAATTCAGCTTAAAGGTATAAAGGAACATTACAGTTTGCATAACCTCAGCAGTCTCTACAAATCAAGCCTAGAACATGATTTCACACAGTAGCCCTGGTTTTATTACACATCATTTTTGTCAGACAAAATGGAGGCACAGATGTGTGGAAGAGTATTAGGGCAAGGTGAAAAAATGAGAGGAGGAAGATTTCTTTGACTTACTATGCATGTCGAGAATAGATTCAAAATACCTTTTAGACTTTAATCTCTAAATGCACAAGAAAGTCTTCCTCGTGATTTATTTTTTCTTATGTCTGGAACTAACACTGAAAGTTTGACTTTTTGCCCTTACACTCTTCCAAACAATTGCTTTTATTCTTCAAACCTAATACAATAAAATACTGTCACGATTATGTGTGACAAAATTATCTCACCTCAAAATCCATTTACTAGCTTTTTTTTGAAGCTTTAAGGCAAACGGAGCCACATGTAGCTGAGAACTAATCTTGTGAACCAAGTGTGGATCCTGATAACAAGTTGGTCATATGTGGGAGGGATGGAGGGCTGTTTAGTGAGATGTAGTGTAAAACTAATAAGGATATTTTTAAATTTAAGATGAGTATTTTGTTACACGTACTGTTCCCAACCATGAACTTCCATATTATAATCAGGCTGTTTTACTAAATCATGCAGATGGCTCAGACATGATAAATCTTGTTAGAGCTAAAAACAGCTGTTCGAGTAGGAGTACGTGTTCAAACATTCAACCTGGATACTAAGTTGATTGACATGAAAATAATTGGTAATTTGCAACTAATATATTACCTATTGCTATCATCTTCTTTTTCTTTTTTTTCATTTTTTTCAAGCAAAATAGTAAGAAGTATCCAATATTGCTTAGTTCCAGCCTCTCAAATAAAATAATTTGCTTATTTTCCCTGTTTTGTATGATTGTAAACTGAACATCTCTGGGGTTGAGGACAAAAGATGGAAAGGATATTCTTAGAAAATAAAGTCCAAGACAAGTGCAGCATATTTATGATGAATGAGTATAATTATAAGAAAAACTACTGAACTGAACTAACTACTGAATGAATTGTAGTAAGTTACAGTGATATTGTTACTTACTGGAAAACCATAATGTATAGCAGATTAGCTGTGAGCTAATCTGACTAGCATGGTCTCATCAAAGCCATATGTAGAATTTCTGTATTAACTTGTGTAAAAATGCTAGACATGTTATGTATTTTGTCGGGTTGTGTACTTACATTATCCCAAATGTTTCAAACAATGTCAAACCAGAGAAATCTGAAGTTTATTCAAAGTAACTGTGTGTTTTCTACTACCTGCTAGTTACTGTAACTTCAGATACATCATTGAACGTGACTAAAACTTAAGTATTACCTCGTCCATGAAAGGAATTTCTGCCTGAGAGTAATGGCAGATTTTATCGGTGATGGTGGTTGTGTTACAATGAAGATAACAGCTGATCCCACACAATGTCAGACTACTTTTTTTTGTCATTTAATGTGAGGGACCTAAGCAGCATAAGTTACATATTGTGTGTTTGAAAGACAACAACTGAAACAACTACTATTAACAGTAATTATACTAAATTAAAGATCACATACTTTTACACCTCTATTCATGAGATTAATTGTTAAGCAGGTTTTTTAAGACTTACGATATGATCATGAAATGGAAACATAGAGGAAAAAAACTAACGTTAACTTTAACTTTTGTTATTTTTACTTTCACAGTCGAAGGAGTCGTCCTCCGTCCTGAGCTGTGACATCTCAGCAGACGACAAATACATTGTGACAGGATCCGGTGACAAGAAGGCCACCGTCTATGAGGTCATCTACTAGAGACAAAGGAGGCTCCTGCTCTGCTTACAGCACTTCTAATCAGATGACTTTTACTTCCTCTCGACCATCGATCTGTGGACTACAACGGGCTGAGATGGACTACTTATTTGGAAAACTTAACTGGCGGAAATCGATGGAGCTGTTTGCCTAAGGATGCTTGTGCTGGAAAGAAGTTAACTTTTTTTGTCCTTTTTGTTTTGAAGGGTTTATTTTTGGGTTACACATTTTTTTTGTGACTCCTGAATTTTTTTCTTTTTCCTTGAGAATATTTGGGTGTAACCCGATGAAGCCGTGCTTCATTTCAAAGAACCTCGTTCCCCGGACGTCTTGTGAAAAATGTACATATTGGATTAAATAAAGACATTTTATATATATTATAAAAATATATATATTTTCATGTCCTGGGTGTACTTGTGACGATTTTTTTGGCCCACTCTGTCTTATGCTATGACATTTGAGTGGGAGAACAGAAGATAGATTAGAACTTTTTAACAATTTTACCTTTTGATTTTCTTAAAGCACATTCTCCAGGCTGACTTTTTCAGAAATCAAACAGGAGCATGAAACTTGTAAAGTAGGACGTTTTGTGGAGATTCTAAAATGGCCTTTTGTCACAGTGCTCTTACCGGACGATGACAACGTGGAGTCAGAGCCTCGGCTGGTTTGGACCACTTTGGGACCGAGCAGGACGCTATGATTCAGGAAAAAGAGATGGATGTAAATTTAATTCATATATATAAAAAGACCTTTTCAAAGTGTACATCTGTCTGTGCTATCTCTCTCCCTGTTTGTTTTACCTTGTTAGATTATGGGAGATAGGGAACGTTTAATGTTTAGCCTAACCCTTGGACCTCAGTTGGCAGCAGAAGCACTGCAGCAGGCACAAACTGAGTGTGCTTTTTGCTAACTTGACGTAATATGGATGTTGAATTGCACCATTGATTTCTTGGCTACAGACTAAACTCAAACAGTCCAATCTGCGATATTAGATCTGCCCCTTTGTATCTTATCAATATTCCTGGAACATGTTTGGTCGGCCATGACGGCATGAGAGGCACAGAGACGTGTAAATGCTCATGAGGAAGGAGGGAATGGCAACAGAAAAACACAAATTATTACATCAAGTGTCTCCCATGTTGACGTGAAGACAACAGTGAATAATTCTGGTTTGTACACTGTGCTCCTGATCCTGTCAGCATTTCCCACCAGAAGATAAAAGGGGCAAAATGCAGCAGTCCCTCTGAATCACACCAAAGTATGTAGCAAATGCTGTCAGCACTGAAAAGAAATGTACAGTTGTTAATAAATCAATAAAACAGTTTTTGTAGAATGGCCCATTTCCTTGTGATTGACCTACTGACAACGTTTTACCCGATGTTACCTACAAATATACACATATGATCTACTTTAGGGGCTTCTGAAGGCGTCAGTGTTGTGTGATGCCTCAGTCTTTGACTAAAGGAAGATCAGGTTCAAAGCAACCATGTGGTCTTTTTTTGTTTTAGCAACTTGAGGGGAACTTTACATCGAACAATTGAACAAAGAGTACATGAACGTTTTGGGAAACACTCATGTCTGTACCAGGGGTGCGCCATATGGCCCTAAAATAATATCACAATATTTCAGGGTATTGGAATAATTATATTCTTAACAATATGAAAACATACTGAAAGATATTTTTGGTTTAGAACTCACAATAGCTGTTGAGTTCTCTTTGCAGGATTTTTTGGCTCTCCTCATACTCAAACAGGTGCTTCTGCTTGAGGTGGTGAATTTTTGTTGTATTGGCCCCTTTTGCTGTTAGTCTTCTTGCACCTGTTACATATTACTGCGGTTGTTGTACAGCTGATCTTATGTAACAGTATGACGTCTTTCTGTCAAGAAGTCAGAATATTTTCATTATCAAGATATATCACAGGATGAATTTTCTTCATCATGAAAAACAAATATATTATGAATGATACAATATGGCAAACCTTTAATCTGAACACTAAATGCAAAGATACAGCATGGAAATGGTAATCTTAGCATAAACACTGAAAACAGGGGAAACGATTAGCCTGGCTCTGTTGCCTGGCAACATCATGGCGACAATGGGACTCCTCAAGAAAGGAAGTCACTGCTCCCGGCCAAGAGTTGCCCTGGTCGCTGTCTACCTTCGTCTGTTATGTTGTTGTCATCACTACCGCATTGCACTGTGGGATATTTATGCTGGCATAGCGTCTCGTGCCTGCAGACTGGGGCTACACAACATGGTAAAAAGAAGTCAATACTGCGATATGCATCACAATGAACAGGAATGATCATTTTTGCATTGTAATTTTCATTTTTACAGGAAAAAAAGAACTAAATTGTGATGATGTGAATATTTGTTGAGGTCTGTACCAAACAAACATGTTTTCTTTCATGTGGAGAACAAGATTTTCAGGCCAGGGTGTCACTGCAGTACTACAGCACTTCATTACAAGGCTGTTTCCACTTTCACCCACTTTTCCTTTTTCAAAAAAATTGCAGTTTGGTTCTGATTTTGCGATTTTGATAAATATTGTGATTAAATGTGCAGCTCTACTGCAGACTGTAATATTTCCCCAGAAATAGTATGTACCCTACACAGTTTTTATTTCATACTTAGTATTTGGACACACTAAAAAAAATATCACATACTCTTTTGGCATACTAAATAACTAAAGCACCTACTAATTAACTTAATTAAGGCTTCAGCATTAGGCCTGGGCAATACAGCTGAAAAACCTATCATGATAGTGAAGTTTCATATCGGTCGCTATCAATAATTATTGATTATTTAGGTTGTGACCGATGACGTGAACTCTAAATGGTGGAAGCAGCAAAGTTGATTAAATAAGTTTGTTGTATTAGTGCTGGGCGATAAAGACACCATCAAATATCACAGTATTTTTGACCAAATACCTTGATAGTGATTTTTATCTATAATGTGACAATACTGTTGGTATTATTA